>ML277160.1:0-22233 GCA_005239495.1 Nicotiana undulata | reverse complement strand
AACTGTTCCTTCTAGTTGAACTGTAGCCTTTGTATCACACAACAATTCTGCTTGCAAAACCTCTGGAAATTTTACTTCAAAACTTGATTCACTTTTGCACTTGTGCGTCACTTCTTTCAGCAGTAATACATTGATTATTTATAGAGTCTATTTGTTGAGTCCATGATTCAATTATGATCCAACTCTTCCTTGGTAAACGAGTTTGATTGTGACTCAACTTCCTTCCTCTATTTCTGTCCTAGCTGAAAGCAACTTCTATCTTCTCTTATCAATTTGCAACCTTTTCGTATTAGGAGACATTCTCTTAGTTCTTTGATACTTATCAATCACTGATATCTCCTAGACTTGTACGATTTGTGATCCAACTGCTTCATTCAGAAGTGTATGCTATGATGGACCTGGTTCAACTAGAAGCCTTTTGTCAATCTTCAAAACCCATTCAGTGACATGAGCCAACACTATGAAAGGTGGACCAGACAAAGGCCAAGGAGAAACTTCAATCTGTACTGTGACTATTGCAAAATGAAAGGTCAAGCTCGTGAAGGATGTTATAAGATGATAGGGTATCCCACATATTTTAAGATTAAGAAGAAAATTGGAGTCAATGTTGCAGCTCACAATGTCACAATTGAAGATCATAAAAGGTAGGACATAAGAGCAGGGAGTATCAATGAAGCAGACAAGTGCTGCTAGAGGTCCATATTTCACACCAGAGCAATATAATAAGATTCTCAAGTTGCTGAGCAAGGATTGTGTGGGTGAGACTTCAGCTAATATGGCAGGTAAAATCAAAGCATTTATGGTAAACTCAAATAAAAAGGAATGGATAATTGACTTCGGAGCTACAAATCATATGATTTCTGATATGAATATACTGGATAACAAACTTGAAGTAGAAATTTCTGATAAAAGAAAGGTACATTTGCCTAATGGAGGAACAACAAACATATCACATATTGGTACTTGTAGGATACTCGACAAGGAAATCTTGGATAATGTCTTATATATACCAGATTTTAACTACAACTTGATGTCAATATCTAAAATCAAAAAAGCTTTATGTTGCTCAGTATACTTCTTTCCACATTTCTGTATATTCCAGGACCTTTTACAGTGGGAAGGTCAAGGGGATTGGTAGAGAAAGAGATGGACTCTACTGGTTTTCACAAACACCTGCTGAAAAGGATGACATCAAGACTAAAGTGATGAATGCAATAAAAGGAAAAATAGACATTGATCTTTGGCATATAATACTAGGTCATGCCTCAGTCAAGGAAATTAATCTTTTAATATGCTTGTCTCAAGAAGAATGTAGAAGTGTAGTTGACAAATGTATGATATGTCCTCTAGCGAGACATACTAGGTTACCTTTTAATCTCAATAATAGTAGAACAACTGAAGCTTTTAATCTGTTGCATATTGATGTATGGGGGCCCTATCATGTACACAATTTCAATGGAAATAAATTCTTCTTGACAATTGTTGATGATCACTCTAGGATGACTTGGTTATACTTGTTGAAACACAAAAGTGATGTCATTGTGGCACTGGAATTTTTTCTTAGAATGGTTCATACTCCGTTTGGTAAGAATGTCAAAATTATAAGATTTGATAATGGGACAGAATTTGTGAATTCAGATTGTTCTCAATTGTTCCAATCTTTGGGAATTATACATCAAAGGTCTTGTGTTTATACTCCTCAGCAAAATGGAGTTGCAGAAAGAAAGCACAAACATATTTTAGAAGTGGGAAGAGCTGTAAGGTTTCAAGGAGGAATTCCTTTAAAGTATTGGGGCCATTGTGCATTAGAAACAGTGTACTTGATATGAGCACGTGATTTTTCACCCACCATATACTCCTACAAAATTCAATAAAATAAATTAATTTTACAAATTTTGTTGAATTTAGTGTTAATTGTGAATTATTTTTGCATTGCATATTCATAATTCATCTTTTAAAATTATTAAAAATTGCATAATTAGGTGCATCACTATTATCAAGGAATTATAAATTTATTATTTGTAATTAATTGAATTAAATAACAAACGAATGATGATTATTTGATGTAATATAGTTTTGATAACTAATTGCTAAAATTAATCATTTTTATCTGACAAACTATAGATTTAATTAGGGGAATTAAATTAATTGTTTTATTCCTAATTAGTCTATAATTAGACAAAAATAAGGTCAAAATTTATTATTGCATTTTTTGAATTTAATTAGGTTTGGTTTAATTAGATTAATTAAGATTAATTAGGCCTAGAGTGTTAAAAAAACGGACTGGGCCAAATGACCCAAGCCCAAAACCTATCTCTACACTACCCAAATGACCCAGCCCATAACCCCAGCAACCCGGCCTACCCCAACCCTCGCCAAAAACAACCCCGTTTGGGCTAAGACTAATCCCAACCATTGATCTCTTAAGATCTAACAGCTGGGAACTAATTAAACCTATACTATATAACTGTCCAACCCCCCCCCCCCCCCCACCTACCCTCAATCCTCTAAGTCTAACACCTCATCCCCTCCGTCTCTCTCTCTTCCGTCTAACCCCTCGCCGTCCGGAAATCGCCATCGGCGGCGGAGCTCCGCCAATCGACCCCAAAACTTCACCCTATAACCTACTTCACCTCCCCAATCACCCCCTAGGTTTAGTTTTCCCAAAGAACCATCCGATTTTGATTAATTTCAAATCTGAAATTTCGGAAACCTAATTTCTTCTACAAGTTGATTTCAAGACCTCCAATGGCTCATACCTGCATGAGTCGATAGCTCTTGATGAGAGCTATCGATTCATGCGGGTTTGGACCATTTCCAAGCCCGCCGGAATCCGGCCAAAATTATGGCAAGCCATCGAAAACATTTCAAAGCCTCAGACGAGTATTCCCTCTTTCCTTTTCTATCTGTTCCTTATTCTTGTTTAATTAAAATCACGAATATGTCGTTATTTAATCCCTATTTTTATATTACTTTATCACTGTTTTATGTCTAGATTTTGTTATTTTTTTACTGTCCTCTTCTTCCTGTTCATGTTTCTTCCTCTTGATTAGTTCAAGCTCTAAACGTATAATCATATTTTAGTTAATTTGCTCCCATCAATTAGTAACTAGGATTCTTTGACAGTCATGTTTCTTAGCCTGGGTTTTGTCACTGTCTCGTATATGTGACTGTTTTTCTTTGATTCGGGCTTGATTAATTCAGATTGTTAATGTGTCATGACTGTTCTTGATTGTTTTAGGCAAGCATATTAGTTGTTTAGGATTCTCTGATTAGCAGGTTTTCTGCTTACTGTTTTCTCTTCTTATTGAAAGTTAATCACGAATGGTTAATTATTTTGTTAATCTTATGTTTTGTTAATCATTGTTAGTTCATGATTGTTCTGAAATATCACTCTTAGTATATAGGTTTCTTGTCTAAGAACTGTTAGCCTTTTAGGATTAACTGTTAATTAATTAGAAAATTAGTTGATTATGGACTAATAAATGGTCATGAATTAGTTTAGCTTTATCAAGGTTAATTTAATTGATGATAACCTTCTAAAAAACACTTAGGTTAATAACCTCTTAAATAATTAACAAAGTCCTAATCCCTAATTAAGATCAATTATCCTAAGTCTAAGGACTTTGAACTAATTAAGATAAGTTATTTAATACCTAATAATAAACCTAATATAACTCTTAATTACTAAAAGAGTAATTCTAAGAGGTCCTAAGGGTAGTATACGATTTTCAAGTAAGGGAATCTTGGGTGTAACAACCCAAGAACCTTCTAGACTAAAAGAAATATCAGAAATCAGATTTTTTGGGGTTAAAAGGGTAATTTCAGGGGCTGGAATTTTCTAGAATGGTGCAGCTGTCCCAAAAGGATAGGGTTGACAGCTGCACCTATACCTTTCCCCAGCCTATTGGATAAGGAGTATGCTAGGTATATCCTATCCTAAAACCCCTATAAATACCTTACCCAGTTCTTTGAAAATGGGGCAGATTTTGGAGGAAATTCTCTGCATCTTTTCCACTGAAAATAGACTTCATACGCATAGCTCTCATTTTCTATTCTGAATTCACTTCTTAAAGTTTAAGAAGAAATAGAAAAAATAAAAAACGAAATACAAATGGGTATCAAATCTGATTCTGCCTAGTTCTGGATTGAAGGGGTAGTTTTTGGCTATTGATTTCTTCCAAAACCTTAGGTTTTTCTTTGATTTAAGCTACTATTTCTGGTGGATATTCTCTCCTTGGATTTATGACTGTTTGCTGCTGCTATTAAGCTTACAAGAGCCTCCTTTTCTGACCTTTATTTGGTCTTTAGCTTTAAGCTCACAAGAGCCTCCTTTTCTGACCTTTATTTGGTCTTTAGCTTTGCTGTTATTTTCTTCTACTTCAAGGTATGTAAACTTTACCTTACATGAAGTATGACTGCGGAATGTAAACAATAATATGAAATATCAATGTTATTCAAATTTCTTTATCATTGTAACTTCATCTTCATAGATAGACATGCCTATATCTGCAGGAAATTACCTGTTTAGTTCATTTTCTTGCTTAAATCTGAATGCTGAACTCAAATGTGCTAGCTAAATATGCATTGGTTTATTCAAGCTGTTTGTGTGTTCTTTTTGTTTTTGTATTATGTGTAGTAGAGCATCATTAAAGTTAAATCTGACCCTTTTTATGGTCAGATTCGTTCTATGGGATGCATAAAAATCTGTTTATGATTAATGATGTTCATGCATTAAAATCTTAAGACTTATGTTTTAAAAATAGCATGATGAAATGCAGGCTTGAGTCCTTGAGGTACTGCTGGCTTGCACAGGAGCAGAAGCTTCTCGGTTTTTTCTTTCTTATTTCATTATTTAAAAGTAGTATTTCGTAGTAAAAGTTGGAAATGTAATAGTATACATTTTATATGTTTTTCTCTCTTTTCAGTTGTAATAAGGACTGGACTCTATATAAGAATGTATAATCAGTTGTATTTATTTTTCTGTTTTTTTGTCTTCTCTTACAAAATCTAAAATATTTCGAGTTCTTTTTTCCCAAAATTAAGGAAAAGATCGTTTAACTTGGGCCAGGCAGAGCTGTAAGAAATTAGACTTTCCTAAATTGTTCTCTAGAAAATTTCGAATTCTTTTTCTCCAAACTCTGAAACTATACACATTTTTATTCAAACACAAGATTGAAAACAGAATGGCGTGTGGATTTGATAGATATACTCTTATAGGCAGCAATTTCTTTTCATGCGCACGTATTCGAAATAAAATGCATCAAAGAATCAGATTTAGGTGAATATATATAGGCGTAATTCTGTGTTAGCTACAAATTAATGCACTAGGCATATGTATACCATTGTAGTAGTATTTTCTGCTCAAACAATTTGTTCCTTTTTATATATAATGTGTTAGTCTAACAACATTCAAATGAATCGATTTTGTGCCTTCAATTTTCTTATCTAGTATTTTTTTTTATTTGAGTTGTATAGCCTCATTTCTTTCCTAACTAGCCATAATTAGGAGTGGCCAAAGGGGTAAACAATAAATTGGGCTAAAACATGGCCATATCCCAAACACTTGTCCTTTAGGATAGTAAATCTAATTTCTATATGACTTTATACATATCCTATAGGCTAAGGATATCGCATTTTATATAAAGATTGTAAAACTTAGTGAAATAACCAAATATTGCTTTAAATAAGCGTTTTTCAAACCGTCGCGACCATAGTCATGACCATATATAACCTACACTCGGGTGTGGTAACTCATGTCCCCGACTTTAACTTCAAACGATAATAAAATCACATGTCGCAATGGGGGGTGCATTTCATGTGACGCGGTTGCGATGTGTCCAAAAACAACAAGTGCACGCCATCGTGACTTGTTCCAAGATAAATCTATAAATACCAAAAGTGGTTTATATACATATCCCGTAAGTTTAAAATACCCCTTTTATATTAAAATTCCAAAACTTAGAGAATAATTGAGTATCGCCTCAAATGGGCATTTTAACCATCATGACCATAGTCATGACTATATAATCTACACTCGGGTATGGCAACTCATGTCCCCGACTCTAACTCAAAAAAATAATAAAAATCACATGTTGTAATTGCGGGTGCATTTCATGTGGCGCAGTTACAATGTATCCAACAACAAAACAAGTGCACGCCATCGTGACTTGTTTCAAGATAAATCCATAAATATTAAAAGCGGCTAAAAGTTAAAAGGCTAAATTCACAATAGGCTAAAATACGTAAATAATCAAATAACTTAGGTCAAATATTAATAGTTAAGCGACCGTGCTAGAACCACGGAACTCAGAAATGCCTAATACCTTCTCCCGGGTTAACAAAATTCCTTACTCGGATTTCTGGTCGCAGACAACTTCCGGGTGGTGACTTTGAAAACTAAAAATAAATCCCAAATCCGAATAATGTACTTAAAGTGGAAAAACTCCCTTATTACCCTTGATTACACGAGGGAGAGGGGGGAGGGGGGGGGGGGTGAAAAAAAGGAGGTGTGACAGCTCTGGCGACTCTGTTGGGGAACGAACCCAGAATCTATGGTTCAGGGTTCAAGAATTCGAGCTTATATAAATGTTATATTTTGGCTTTCATTATCTAATTTTACGTGTTTAAACCTGACGTTCTAATTGCCGCATTTACCGCTTTGATATTACTTGAACTGCATATAAATTGTGCTGAAACCCTTCTTCTCTCTGAGTCTTCTAAATCATGTGGGAAGTGTGCACTTCGTGTGACTTCTTTTCTATTACAGTCATCCAAATTTTAGAACGAGGTACAGACAAGTTGCAAAGCCGGTGAAGCTTCTGTATTCCCGGTACGCTGCCCCGACCTCGACTTGAGCTGTCCACTCGGATAAGCCTTGTCTAGAACAAAACCCCAGGATTTAAACCTAGTATAACATAGCCTCATGATGTATCCCTAGTTGGAGCGATTATTTGCATCGCGTGCATTTGGCTTAGGAGACTCAACACAAGGGTTGGGCCCGTCTAGGACAGGTGAAACCGAAATGAAAGACCATCCTGATGCATCCTACTTGCAATGTGTACAATATTTTATTTTGATTTGTTTGTTGACCGGCTAAAGAAAAACGAATAACAGAAAAACCAAGAGAGAAATAGAATAGGAGATTTATCCGATTTTTGAAAAACCCCAATATTCAAAATCATCCCGAAACTCTGTCAAAGTTTTTTGAAAAATGGAGGAAAAGAAAGAAGGAAAATAGTATTTCAAAATGAAATGAGTCAGTGCATGTTTTTTAAAATTGTGTCAAGATTTCCCGAACTACGCATTGTTTGATTCTCACCAGTGTGAGATACGTAGGCAACCCTCATCGGGTCCAACCTCATTTTTCGAAAATCAAAAATACAAAATATGGTCGTAAATAAAGTTGGGTGACGTTGTTCTTGCCTAAAATAGCCAAAATGTCCCAAATGGGGCGCCGAAAGGCTATTTTGCAAGAATAGCTGCCTGTGGGTTTTTTTCGAAATCTTTTGACCTAATTAGCAAACACAACCTTAAAAACTTCCTACCCGAAGTGTTGGAGGGCCGTATTCGCAAATATGGTCCATTTTCAATTGGTTACAAAATTTTTGCAAAAAAAAAAAAATAGCACTTTTTCTTTACCTTTGGTCAAAAAATAAATTGTGGTTTTTCTTTTCTCTTAACCAATCACTTAAATAAATGTGCAGGATGAGCACTGTCGAAAATATTCCCTTTAGTGCAACGACCCGACCGGTTGTTTTATATATTAGGACCCAGTTCCCCTAAATAAGACTTCCTATAACGGCTTATGATAATTTATGACCTGCGGGGACGGGTGGTTCGGGATTCGGAAGTGTTTAGAGTGATATAGGAACACTTGGTTCCTTAAGGTTGGCCTTTAAGGCCAAATTTGACTTCGGTCAATATTTTGAGTAAACGACCTCAGAATCGAGTTTTGACGGTTCCGGTAGCTTCGTATGATGATTTCAGACTTGGGCGTATGTTCAGAATGGGGTTTGGATGACCCGGGAGCGTTTCGACGCCAAATAGTGAAATATGATTCCTTAAGTTTATGAATTTAGGTGTGGAACGTGTTTTTGTGTTATCGAGGTCCGAAAGGAATTTTGAAATCGGAAATAGTTCCGTTATATCATTTATGACTTGCTTGCAAAATATGTATCATTCCGAGTAGTATAGGTCGGTTCGGCGCATTGAAAGCGAATTCTAGAACTTTAAGTTCAAAGTTTGATTCAATTTGGTTTTGGGGTCGAATTCTTAGTTTCGTTGTTGTTTTTCACGTTCCGAAAATTCGAGCGAGCCCGTATCATGAATGCAGACTTGCCAGTTCCTTTGGACGGGATCCCGAGGTGCTCGGGTGAGTTTCGGACCCCTCGGAGTTAAATTCAAAACACCAAATTTTTCACTGACTGGTTTGCTTCAGTGCGATCGCGGGTGCATTAATGCGATCGCACAGAAGAGTTGGCAGGGGTGTGGGGAAATGCCCTGTGCGATCGCATGGGCCTGTGTGCGTTCGCACAGGGGTGATTTATGGCCTGGCCCAATTTTGTTCTTCGCATTCGCACCCCCTCCCCAGCAATGGCACATGCCTGGCCCAGTTTTCTCTCCGCGATCACACGTACCCCTCTGCGGTCGCACAGTAGGCCCTCAGGTACCTTGACCAGTTGACTTCCGCGATTGCACTGCCCCAGCTGCGATCGCACACAAGGGGCATGTTACACCCCATATTTTCGTACGTAAAAGTACGCCATAAGCAAATTGGTGAAAGCTCGGAAATGAGGTATTACATCCCGCATTTTTCGTATGTTAAAAATTCATCGTAAGTTAATTGACGTAAGTTTGGGAATGAGAAAAATTTCAAGATTATAAGCATTTTATGCTATTTCAAAAAAGTCCAAAGTAAATTCGTGAAGGTGAGAAGGTAAGTAAATCGAATAAAAGAATTTCGTCGAAGTATGGTATTTTGGGAGAAAATACGACCCGAGCTAAAATACCCGGTATTTATGGACTAATACCATACAAGGTACCCCATGGCCATGATAGTAAGGTGTATAAAGTGTATTAAAAGTGAGTATCATTTTATGTAATTAAGGATTTGTGGATAGTTGTAGGTGGGGACAAAGCCCTCCACGTGGCATCAAGTAAAGGGGGATTGGAGATGACTTGACTTTGGGCAATCTATTAAGATGACACAAGGAAAGAGAGGGCTTAATAGCTGTCCTTACACTTGTCTTGAAATAATAACAAATTCATTTGGTAAGTGATTTCACAAAATGCCAAGCCAAGAACTTTTAACTTGAATGAATTTCAAGACTCCACTTCGTAAGAGGCTTATACAGATACCATCCAAGACTTGAATGAAATTCAAGAATCCACTTCGTAAGTGGCTTATACAGATACAATCCAAGAATTCTTATCTTTAATGAAATTCAAGAACTCACTTCGTAAGTGGGTTATACAAATTCAGGCCAAGGACTATTATGTTGAATGATTACTAAAGTTCGTTTGGCAAATGAATTATACAAAATACAAAGCCAAGGACGATAGTCACTCCATATTATATTAGCAATGGGATTTTCGATTCTAAGGGAGTATGGTGTAATCATTCTCAAGAATATCACACGGATACTCTAGGTATGTTAAGGCTAAGCCCTTCTTTCATTTTGGCATGATCTCGTCATTACACAAGTTTGATAACGAGGCATACAGAAAAATTCATATTCCGTAAATTTACGTATATTTTGCTAGTCTCGCAAGTTACGTAAATTTTCTTAGTTTTGTAAGTTACAATATTCTCTTTATTGGGACTTCTTATTCATTTGAGTATTTCTTTTTCCATTCAAGAGAGCAGAAAGTCTATATATATATACAGTATTACAGTATTTTCATTACCATCGAGATATAATCTATGGGAAGGCCCCTATTGGGCAACCTCTGATCAGATGGTAAGATATATACTGAGCCTACTGCGGCTGAGCACCTATGAGCAAGCCCAGTGGCCGAGATACAGATCCTAGTATGGCCGAGCGCCTATGAGCGAGCCTACTACGGCAAAGCAATTATAAAGTTATATATATTTATATTTACCGAGCCTCTTATAGGGTCGGACAACTATTTTACTTACTATATTGAGAGAGTTAAGTCAGTATCAGTAGGTAAGAATATCTTCAGATTATCTTTGACTTCCAGTTACCTGCAGTTATTATATTATCAGTTCAATTTCAGCTTTCAGTATACTTCCTTACATACTCGGTACATTATTCCTACTGATGTCCCTTTTTCTTGGGGATGCTGCATTCATGCCCGCAGATCCTGATAGACAGGTCGAGAGCCCTCCAAGTAGGCTATCAGCTCAGCGGAAGATGTTGGGGAGCTCCATTTGCTCCAGAGTTGCTTATTTGGTCAGTATAATTAGGGCATGTATTGATTGGTTTGGCGGGGCTTAGTCCCGACCTTTATGACATTTATGTACTCTTAGAGGCTTGTAGACATATGTCGTGTATATAAAGGATTGTACGGCCTGGTCGGCCTAGGTTTTGAGTTTATAAATGATTATGTTGGCATATTAGGCCCGTATGTCACGTGTATATGATGATGTAATAAGAAAGATACGTTACGTTGGTACTCGGTTGATTAAGGTACTGGGTGCCCGTCGCGGCCATCGGTTTGGGTCGTGATAAAAGTGGTATCAGAGCAGTTCTTTCCTAGGGAGACTACAAGACGTGTCTAGTAGAGTCTTGTTTATGGGTGTTTCGTGCACCACACTTATAAGCAGGAGGCTACAGGGCATTTAGGACTGTCACTCTTTCTTCTTACTCTAGATCGTGTGGTAGAGCTTACTTATAAGAATTCAAATTTCGAACTTCTATTTTATTCATAATAAGACGATGCCTACGTTGTGAAAGACGATCAATAAGAGATATAGGTGTGGAAGTGTTGAGTTAGAGGAACTCGATTTTGCATCTTGCTTATGATGAGTAAATGTGAGGTCTTCAGTAGATAATGCATATACTAAAAGGTGTACGGTTATTGATAAGGAGTTTTTAGGAAAGAATACTTATCTGGTCTTACGGTAAAAAGGAATATTAGAATCAAAAGTTAGAGACGAGTTGTAACAAGTAAAAGAAGCGAGGTGAAGAAGGGTACGAGGTACCCAGTTAATAAAGATTATCCTTATTTACCATTCAGGAAGGGAGATATAAGCATTTTGAATTACCTACAATAGAAATAGATATACGTACGATCGGCCTCACCTATCTCAGTCATGCTCTATGGAAGCTAATGAATATGGTTTAAAGAGAAAGACAGGATAGTAGGATCCGGCTGCGGTTAGAGTAACCCAAAATGATGAATGGATGGTTTGAATACAATTACATTGGGAGATTGGACGTCAATGGAGTATTAAAGAACGAAATAGAGGAGATCAAGGAGGACATTTTGGAGTTCTACTAAAACTTATATTCAGAGAATCTACAAGAAAGATGGATGGTTCTATGAAGTAAATGCCTCCTACATGGGAAACAAACAAAGAGCCACTCTTATTTGTTTTCGCATTGCCAAGTTACTGCACAATTGTGGCAGCTTTTCCTGAATATTACTGGTCCGCATTTGGTCATCTTTCGAAATGGTAAAGGTATTATTAGAAGGTATCATGGCACAGAAAAGTATAGGACTCGAGAAAGACCAGAAGATACTATACTACGGCAAATATGCAACTACTTACTTCCTCATAACAATTCTAAGAAATCCATATACTGATCCATACTTCCAATATGTCTCCTCTTACACGAGTAAGAAAGTATGCGTTGGTTGACAATTTCGAAGGGATAAATATTACTTTGGTATTTCTTCCATCCCTACTAGAGAAAGAATGTTAGGCAACCTGAAGAGCCAGTAGGTGGAGCAAGGGGAGCTAAAAGCAAAAGAATGTCTTGTTCAAGTTTTTGGAAAAAAATAATAGATATAAATATCAGCGGGAAGTAAGAAGAGAGTTAATGATGCATTATGAGTATGATATGATACATGGATGACTACGATAGATAAAAAAGATGACAGTATTATAGAATCTATAGTCAAGTAAAGGAAAAGACAAGAGGTGATAGGCTTTGAGACAACAAAAGAGTATAGTCCATAAAGTCATATCCTCATTTCAAGAAATAAGTTTGTGACTCCAACGCGACTACCTGAAGGAAAAGTTAAAAACCCCAAAATAATAGAAACCAATATGGATTGGTGAACAAGACAAACTAAACATGAATTAGGGATTGATTGATTAAATAATGGTCGACATCATGAGAATTTCAGATTTCATTCCGGCGATCATAGAATGGATAACAGAAGAAGATTTATGAGAGATTAAGAGAATGGCCATTCAGGAAGACACTTCCCTAAAGCAAGCAATGTGAGAAAAGTTAATCTTAAGGAATTATATGTGCCAGTTACACTAAGTGTCGCTATTGCGAGTGAGGAGTTTTGTTATCCTTTTTACAGAAGGATTACCGTAAGGCAAGTAAGGATCATTGATGATGCGAAGGGACGCCAAAGATGGAGACGAAAACATCTATAGGCAGGTGGTCGTAGCTCCAAGTCTTAGTACTCCCCTAAAAGGGGGAATATGGAATGATAAAGGAAGAATGCGATAAAAATAAGAAAGGGATGAGATTTCACTTATCCAAATGTTATAGATATGCTATGATTCCGGAACATTATATAAGTACGACGTCATTAAAAAAAAAGAAAAAAAAAGGGAAGTAACGGTTCCTGCCCGGGATATTATTGATAGATAAGGAGCCAGTATGTGAGGTAAGTTAAGACAAGAAAATAACCCAAGAAAGAGTACGCGGAATATGGATATGATAATGGGCCAACGAATAGTTAGCAGTTGATTCAGGACGAGCCTAATTATGACTAGACAAAAGGATACAGACAAATCAGCTGATCGCGCAAGATAAACATAGTGAACCCCAACATGGAGAATTCAATTTCGCCAATGTGACATCGGGACCCTTGAGAAATATTCAGATAGGAGTTGTGGTAGTTATAGGTATCGTATGGATGTTATGGAAATAAAAGAAAGTGCCACTGGGAAGGCAGTAAAAATATGAGTTCATAAGCAACCATACAAGCACAAGGGCACGGAGGTAAACAACTACAGATGATTATAGGCAAGGAAGGACATCAAAAAGGTTCGTAATAAGCTCATAGCTTTACGAGAGTCAAGGGTTCTCTCTAAGTACTATAGCGAAAGACTAGCTGAGGAGACAAAGAAGAATGCTTCAACCTAAGCACAACGATCCAAAGAGAGAATGGTCGTGTAACAACAGTCTCACATCAATATTGTAAGCACTCCAAAGGAAAGTGGCCCCTACCGTGACTAATGAACGGGAAGAAAAACCAGGATAAGTAATAGCTTATTGTGAAAGAAAGCTAAGATGGAACGAAAGAAATTATTTGATAAATGACCCAGAGTTGGTTACGTTATGAACGCACTTAAGGGTTCAGAGTTTTATACATGCAACATATACAACCGTAAAAGACTACAATATAAGTTAAAAGGAAAGAGTTGACTCCAAGTCATAAATCAACAATTTAATTGTTAAGACGATTATAACAAGGATATTCCATAGCATCCATGAAAGGACTAAAGTAATAACCAATACCATGAGCTGCAGATCGGAAGATAGTTTAAGTCTACATAAAGGTTGATCAGAGGGGAGAGGAAACTAAAGAGTTACACCAACTAAGTAAATTAGGAGTCTGATTTTTGGACCCGAAAAATTATAGACCTCGTGATTGAGAACATTGCAGCATCACTCTTAAATATCAGTGGTACTAATAGGGATAGTACATTAGCCATATCCTATAAGGGCTCTACGATAAAGCCAGTCAGAAGAGCACCAGCTCATAAGAAGTCAGTATGAAGCTCCCACCGAATTGTGTATGCACCAACGGTGCAAGTATTATAATAGAGCTTCAGGTTGTGGAGATAAATTATGCCTATGTATAAGGGAGGTTATGAAAGAGATACAAGAATGTGAGGCAATATTTTAAGGTAAGTAAGAAAAAGGTGAACAGCATAAAAGATACTCAAATACAAAAGGTTATGAATAGTCCATACTGCGGAAAAGGGGCTAGAAGCGCGGGGATTCAGTATCCAGGAATGATAGCAGCGACGTCACTAGCATACCTTCCAGCCTATGGTTTCTAAGTACCGAAGGGTCTAATTAGAGAGTGAAAGAAGAGTTAGAGACGATGTGATGTCTCAATGTTCTAGAAAAACATAAGGAAATTGGTGATGCAAGCGAGTTGAAGGAAGGTTGCGAGTAGTATAAATAGATATATGTAGGACGCAAGATGAAGTATGGTAAAGCAACAAGGTTTTAGGAAGACATGAATAAAGACAAGAAAGGAGCAATGAGATGGTGACAAGAAACAGATAAGTTCTCGGGATTAAGCCCGTGAAAACAAGAGATCTGTTGATTTTTCAAAGTTATAGAAATATCAATATAGCCTGATTAAACTAAAAGGAGTTACTCATCATAAGTAACATTTGAAAAGAGATGGAATGTTGCCCTAATAGTAGATTAATGGTGTAATTGTGGTAGATAAAGGATTATGTTCGGGCATTCGATCGAGTAATGATTTGAAGAAGGGATTCATGAATTGAATGGGATTAATTTACGTATGGTTAATCACATTGGGATGCTATGAAATACGATTATGGAGGTATAGTGTCATATCGCCCTTAGGTGGATCAATAAAATCGTTTTAAATGTTCCACGATGAGACGTAAGCCCTAGTTGCAAGGTATTACAAAAGAAGTTTCAAGTTAGCAATGGTATATTGTAGATCAATATTGAGGGAATCCACAACGGATGGACAAAAGTCACAAAGTATGAGATGGGATTAGGCCATCATTCTTAAGATGAACAATATTGAGGTAGCATTAAAGGGCTTAGATTTATACATATAGGATAAGCAACGAAAGTAACTCGGAGTTCGGTAGCAGACCTCAGTAACGATAAATTGAAGTAAGAGTTATGGTTTAGTATGACATACGTAGATACAATAAAGTCATACGAATGGATAACCAGGTCTATGAAATAAGATATAGCCATATTCACAAGTTCTACAAAGTACCGAGCGAAGGACATCAACACACCTATAGATCCCCAGAGAGGCATCCTATTAAGCCTTGTATACGTTTACAATATAAGGCCTAGAGATTGGATAATAGCCGGAGGAAAAAGGGAAGAAGAATCCCATAAGCCACATCAGTATCGTAGAGGCCGCATGAAAGAAGATAACAACAGTTACGAGATTGGGAAGAATTCGATCACAAGTCATGGCATGGGAAAGAGTCCTAAAGGGAGGAATGCCCTGGCCTTTGGGATTCATTCATAGAACAGTTGCCTAAATGGCAAGAAGAGTATTAAAGTATTCGCAAGAGCTATGGGTTATGAGAATAATAAGTGCATCAGTCAACATTCGAGGACGAGTGTTCCAAAGGGGGGAATGATGTTACACCCCATATTTTCGTACGTAAAAGTACGCCATAAGAAAATTGGTGAAATCTCAGAAATGAGATATTACATCTCGCATTTTTTGTACGTTAAAATTTCATCATAAGTTAATCGACGTAAGTTTGGGAGTGAGATTATTTCAAGATTATAAGCATTTTATGCTATTTCAAACAAGTATGGAGTAAATTCGTGAAGGTGAGAAGGTAAGCAAATCGAATAAAAGAATTTCGTCGAAGTATGGTATTTTGGGATAAAATATGACCCGAGCTAAAATACCCGGTATTTATGGACTAATACCATACAAGGTACCCCATGGCCATAATAGTAAGATGTATAAAGTTTATTAAAAGTGAGTATCATTTTATGTAATTAAGGATTTGTGGATAATTGTAGGTGGGGACAAAGCCCTCCACGTGGCATCAAGTAAAAGGGGATTGGAGATGACTTGACTTTGGGCAATCTATTAAGATGACACATGGAAAGAGAGGGCTTAATAGCTATCCTTACACTTGTCTTGAAATAATAACAAATTTATTTGGTAAGTGATTTCACAAAATGCCAAGCCAAGAACTTTTATCTTGAATGAATTTCAAGACTCCACTTCGTAAGAGGCTTATACAGATACCATCCAAGAATTGAATGAAATTCAAGAATCCAATTCGTAAGTGGCTTATACAGATACAATCCAAGAATTCTTATCTTTAATGAAATTCAAGAACTCACTTCGTAAGTGGATTATACAAATACAGGCCAAGGACTTTTGTCCTGAATGATTACTAAAGTTCATTTGGCAAATGAATTATACAGAATACAAAGCCAAGGACAATAGTCACTCCATACTATATTAGCAATGGGATTTTTTATTTTAAGGGAGTACGGTGTAATCATTATCAAGAATATCGCACGGATACTCCAGGTATGTTAAGGCTAAGCCCTTCTTTCATTTTGGCATGATCTCGTCATTACACAAGTTTGATAACGAGGCATAAAGAAAAATTCATATTCCGGAAATTTACGTATATTTTGCTAGTCTCGCAAGTTACGTAAATTTTCCTAGTTTTGTAAGTTACAATATTCTCTTTATCGGGACTTCTTATTCATTTGAGTATTTCTTTTTCCATTCAAGAGAGCAGAGAGTCTATATATATATACAGTATTACAGTATTTTCATTACCATCGAGTTATAATCGATGGGCGGGCCCCTATTGGGCAACCTCTGATTAGATGGTAAGTTATATACCGAGCCTACTGCAGTCGAGCGCCTATGAGCGAGCCTAGTGGCCGAGATACAGAGCCTAGTATGGCCGAGCGCCTATGAGCGAGCCTACTACGACAGAGCAATTATAAAGTTATATATATATTTACCGAGCCTTACAGGGCCGGACATCTATTTTACTTACTATATTGAGAGAGTTAAGTCTGTATCAATAGGTAAGCATATCTTCAGATTATCTTTGACTTCCAGTTACCTGCAGTTATTAAATTATCAGTTCAATTTCAGCTTTCAGTATACTGCCTTACATACTCGGTACATTATTCGTACTGATGTCCCTTTTGCCTAGGGACGCTGCATTCATGCCCGCAGGTCCTGATAGACAGGTCGAGAGCCCTCCAAGTAGGCTATCAGCTCAGCGAAAGATGTTGGTGCGCTCCATTAGCTCCGGAGTTGCTTATTTGGTCAGTATAATTAGGACATGTATTGATTGGTTTGGCGGGGCTTAGTCCTGACCTTTATGACATTTATGTAAAACTTAGAGGCTTGTAGACATATGTCGTGTATATAAAGGATTGTACGGCCTGATCGGCCTAGGTTTTGAGTTTATAAATGATTATGTTGGCATATTAGGCCCGTATGTCACGTGTATATGATGATGTAATAAGAAAGATACGTTACGTTGGTACTCGGTTCATTAAGGTACTGGGTGCCCGTCGCGGCCATCGGTTTGGGTCGTGATAGGGCAGTGTTAGTTTTAAACGGGACTTAGTCCCATTTTAGCCATTTTTCTTCACTTGGGGAAATTTTGGGAGCTTTCAAAGAGGAGATTTCACCTAGCAACTGAGCGGTAAGTGAATCCCACTATAATTTAAGTTGAATACTTAAATTTTTAGGTAGATTAACACACTAATTAGTGGAAAATCATGGGTTAGAGTAAAAACCTAAGTTTTATGAAAAACTTGGGGAATTACTGATGAATTTGCCATGGAATCACATAAAAACTATATATTAATGATCCTTAGGTTATGGGTAATTGATTTTTTCGAAAATTTTCGGAATCCTAATGTGCGCCCGGGGGGTGTATTTTTGGATTTTTCAAAGTAAGGTGAAATAACTAAGTAAATAGGTGAATTCCATATTTTTTAGTATAAATTGATATATTTATGTAACATTTGGCTAGTTTCGAGTCCTTGGGTGACGAGTTCGGCGTTTCGGGAGCTTTCTTGACCCGGGGAGTAGGTTCGCACGAGGTGAGTCTCCTTTCTAATCTTGTAAGAGGGAATTGTTCCCATAGATATTAAAAATGATTGCTTGTCCTTATTTGCGGGGGCTACGCACGCACGAGGTGACGAGAGTCCGTGCGTAGCTACTATCATGCCTTATCGGGTAGTTTAGGACTCACCAACATGCTTTATGTGTTATATCCGCGATCTTGTATGTGGACTAGGTAGTTTAATATCCTGGGAATTTGCATATATGAATGCCTATGAGGTTATGTGTGATGACCCAAAAGGTCATCCTAATGTACTTCTAGCTAAATCTGTGTTCCGAGGCCCCGAAAGCCTCCGTTAATCTCACCTCGATATGCGTGCGCATCCCGGGCGTGTAGCCGGGAAGTCTTTATATTGAAATTGAAGGAAAAATAGGATTTGTGATAATCAAATGAATAAAATTGACTTTGGTCAACATTTTTGGTAAACGGATCCGGAACCGTGATGTGACGGTCCCGGAGGGTCCGTAGGAAAATATGGGACTTGGGCGTATGCCCGGAATCAAATTCCGAGGTCCCAAGCTCGAGAAATGAATTTTTAAAGAAAATTGTTTTCTGAAAATAATCAAGGAATTTAAAAACGAATAATTGTGTGAAAACCATGTTACCGGGCCCGTATTACGGTTCCGGAGCCCGAGACAGGTTTATTATGTGTTATTTGTCCTATATGTGAAATTTGGTGTAAAACGGACTTGATTTGATTGGTTTCGGATCCGAATGAGGAAAATTGGAGTTAATGAAGTTTTGAGGTTTTTAAAGAATTTGAAATTTGGCTTGAAAGGTGATTTTATGTTCCCGAGGTCCTAATGAAATTCTGAGACCGGGAGTAGTTCCGTTGTGTCATTTATAACTTGTCTGCAAAATTTGAAGTCATTCCGAGTAGCTTAGGCCGGTTCGACGCGTTGAAGTGAATTCTAGAATTTCAAAGTTCTTAAGTTTGATTAATTTGGTTTTGGGGTTTGATTTCGAGTTCCGTTGTTGTTTTTCATGTTCCGGAAGTTCGAGCGAGTCCGTATCATGAATACAGACTTGCCAGTGTTTTTGACGGGGTCCCGAGGGGCTCGGGGGTGTTTTAGACCCCCGGGAGCTAAGGTTGAAAAACCAGAAAATCTGCTATCTGGTTTCCTTCTCTGCGATCGCGGAGAAGGATTTTGCAGGGCTAGTGATTGTTCACCGCGATCGCAGCCTCCTCTCCGCAATCGTAGAGGTCTGGGTTCCACACCTTCGCGATCGCAGCCCGTTTCTTGCGATCGCATTGAGTCGCGTTTGGGCCGGGTGAGTTTGTTCTTCGCGATCGCAGGACCCCTGCCGCGATCGCATAGGTCTTGCCAGTTGTTCTTCGTGATCGCAGGACCTCTGCCGCGATCGCAGAAGTCTGGCCAGTTGGCCTTCGCGATCGTAGGCCCCTTGTCGCGATCGCAGTGAAGGAATCACTGGGCAGTGTTATAAAATACGGGACTTAGCCTTATTCCTCCATTTTCATCTTCCTCTTCAAGATTTTAGAGAGCTTCTCAAAAGACCTTCCACCACTGTTATTGAGGTAAGTAAATTCCATAGTTTTACTAGTTTCAAACACTAATTCCTAGTTAAATTCACTACTAAATCATCTAAAAATCATAGAACTAGGTGGTAATTTTGGGGTTCTTGAGGATTTGTTTGGGATTTTCCATGTTAGGCCATAAATTCTTGTATAAATTACATAAGTTCGATCCTTAGACTCCGGGTAATTAATTTCTTCATGAATTTTTGAAAATCCGAACGTGTGGGCCCGGGGTCGAATTTTAGTATTCTCGGAGAAATAGTAGCAAATGTATAATTTGGCTTAGGAATTTGTCTATTGAGTACTTATTGATGTTAATAAATCCATTATGTCTAGATATTCCCGATTCGGAGTTGGATTCGAGAGGAAAGGCTGTGATTGAGGCTTGACTTGCATTTTCTTTGGAGCCGAGGTAAGTTTTAGGCTTAACCTCAGCTTGAGGTATTAGGTATAGAGTCTTATTTGCTATGTGTAACTCATGTCCAACGTATAGGCGTGGTGACGAGTGCCTATGCGTTGCGGTCAAGCATGCCCGTGAGTCAATTGTGATGAAACTTACTGTGTTCTTAATATTCTCCGCATTATGAGTAATTGGTGAATTAAAAGTGATACCTTGATGTTGTTTCATGACGTGGAGAGTTATTGAGTTATTTGTTTCAGTTGAGGCTTACACTGTTGAAATTGTATTTCTGATGCGAGGTTGGTTATAGCTGAGACCCTTGTCGGGCATTTGTTGATGTTGTAATTGATGATTTCTCCTTGCCGGGACAATAGAATTTTATTGAGCATTTCCATGCACTTGAGACTTCTTAATGTTGACTTTCACATTATATTGTTGCTTTGTTTTATTATTTGTCGCACGAGGGGACATGCCGTGCCGACTGTTTGTTACTTATCACACGAGGGGACATGCCGTGTTGATCACTGATTATTATATACGCACGAGGGGACATTCCGTGCCGAGTGATTGTGAGGTTATGCACGAGGGGACATTCCGTGCCGAGTGTTATTATATATGCACGAGGGGACATTCCGTGCCGAGTGATTGTGAGGTTATGCACGAGGGGACATTCTGTGCCGAGTGTTATTATATATGCACGAGGGGACATTCCGTGCCGAGTGATTGTGAGGTTATGCACGAGGGGACATTCCGTGCCGAGTGTTATTTTATACGCACGAGGGGACATTCCGTGCCGAGTGATTGTGATGCTATGCACGAGGGGACATGCCGTGCTTTTACTGTTCATTATCTGCTGAGAAGTTAAATTCCTGCCTTTATTTATCTTTATATCTCAATTATTATCTTGTTCTGCCGTGCTAGCATATTGTTACCCCCTATTACCCCAACACGTTCTCCCCGTATTTGTCTTGCTTGCTATTTCTGTTGCCATTTTTCCTGTTATTATATATAACTGTACAAGTACATATGTTGTTGTCGGTCCTAGCCTCGTCACTACTTCGCCGAGGGTAGGCTCGAGACTTACTCAGTACATGAGGTCGGTTGTATTGATGCTACACCTGCACTTTTTTATGTTGTGCAGACTACGCAGCCGGACCCGGTGATCACTGACGGTCAGAGCTTCACTCAGCGCATTCAGGGACATCAAGGTAGACCCGCAGACGTTCGTGGGCCTTGATGTCACCTTCTACTAACCACTTTCAGCTCTGTCTTACTTTGTATTTCAAAGACAGTCATATGTACTTATTTTTCAGACCTTTTGTTTGTAGTAATCTCTTAGACAGTTCGTGTGTATGTGACACCAGTTCTAGGATTTGTATATGGGTTTTATTTCGAAAGTGCTATGTTGTATTTTGGTTATTTTGTTAAATTTCCTTGTGGGACATCTATGCCTTAGTCATCTTGTTCGTTTTAGTCGTTATTGAGTTTTATTTAGTTCAAACGTTGTCTTGTCTAGCGGGTTCAACGTTAGACGCAGTCATGGCCCGAAGGTGGGATTTCGGGGCGTGACAAGTTGGTATCAGAGCCCTAGGTTGCTTAGGTCTCACAACTCACGGACAAACTTGGTAGAGTCTGAGGGATCGGTACGGAGACGTCTGTACTTATCCCCCAGAGGCTGCAAAGTTAGGAATAACTTCACATCTTTCATTCTATGTCATGCCAGTTGAATTCTGAATGCTAATTGAGTCTCTATTTTACTCTCTCGCAGATGGCGAGAACGCGTGCTTCTTCATCGACCGACCAGCAGCCTGATCCTCCTATTGCAGCTCCTATGAGGGGCCGAGGCCGAAGCCGTGCTAGAGGCCGAGGCAGAGCTAGAGCAGCAGCTCCGGTAGAGGACCCACAGGTAGACCTTGCCGGTGAGGTTCCTACCCAGACAGTTCCGGTGGGACCAGCTCTGGTCCCGGAGGGGTTCATTGCCACACCAGTGCTTCGGGACGCTCTAGTTCGCTTAGTGGGACTAATGGAGAGTGTGGCTCAGGCCGGTCTTCCTCCTACCGCACCATCTGGATCTCAGTCTGGAGGAGGGACCCAGACTCCTGCTATTCATACGCCAGAGCAGTTTGCCACTCAGTTCCAAACTCCGGCACCTCAGACGGCCGGAGTAGTTCAGTTGGGTATTGGGGCACCCGCAGTTGAGGGAGAAGCCATGTCCGCAGATGCTCTGTGAAGGTTGGATCGGTTCACCAAGTTATTCACTACTACATT
>ML277157.1:0-50239 GCA_005239495.1 Nicotiana undulata | reverse complement strand
CAAGTGTCTGTCTTTTATTCTAGTTCAATTGTAGTAGGTGGTTTTCAAATTGTACCTTTCAGCTTTATGTAGAAGCAATTGTAATATGTACTCTCAGTATTCAAGTTAGAGTTACTTGAAATTGTCGCAACAGTTAGAGGTTGGTTGCCACAACGGTATTAGAGGTAATCCTTAGGTTTACAAAGAGTTTTATAAATACTGTTTTGGCTTAGTGATTTAGTAAAGTTTTGGGGAAAATCCTACTGAGTAGTTGGTCGTGATTTTTTCACCTTTTGAGCCGGGTGTTTTCCACGTAAAAATACTTATGTTCTTTTCTTTCCACATTCGTAGTATTTAAGTATAAAACATGAGAAACTGTTGGTTAAGCTTATATATATATATGCCCCTTTAAAGTATTTGAAATATTTTATGGTCCATATTATCACGTGTAAATAAATAGTAATGCTTAAGACCAACTTTTATGCACAACCCTCGTCAATTTTGGCTTCTAAGTGGTTCAAAGTTTAAACCCCATTGTGATGAATAAGATGCTTACAAGATAGCGATTTTACCGATATAAGTTCTCAGTGTCGACTCTATTCTGCGCAATAATTTAAAACATTCAAAAGCAGGGTAAGGATATTCAAGAATCAAACTGCAAATTAACAGAATAATTCGTGTAAAAATAAAAGTGGCGAAAATCTATTAAAACTTTAAAATTAACTTAAAGTTTAATCCTTTAGCCAAATCACAAAATATAAGGAAAAGAACCAAGCAAATAGTACTACGAAGGATAAATAATGAAGAGAAAAGCAAAACTTCTCTTGGAGATTGGAGGTGGATGTAAACCAAAAAAATTAAAAAGAACAAAATCAGTGGGGTTATGAATCCATTTTGATGCTTAATTCTCTGCCTTTAGTGCATTTGGAATTGAAACGTTTTAGTGTTTGGTTTGAAACTGGTCGGGGAAATGGTTAGTGCCTTTTCGTTTAATTAAATCCAAAAATAAGAAAACAAAAAAGCTTTAAAATTTGAGAATTTAAATAAATGTAATTCCTATTCAATGGCATATGCCACGTCATTTTTCATAGGCCCTTCTTTATAATTGTACTAGTAAATCTGTCCGTGTTTTGCGTGGTTATAAATATTTTTCAAACAGCAAGAACCAGTAATAAACGTACAATAATAATTGATCACCAATAGTAGCAACATAGATAGGAATAAAAATAAAGAGAATATTCTGCAGCGTACTGCGGGAATTGGAAAGTAACGTCGATGTGTAAATTCTCCACTTTGGGTAGTGCTTGCATTAATATTGCAATAGACTTGACTCTATCATCCCTTTGTTCACCTGAGCATCGCCCTGGAATTTTAAGATTGACATTTGCTCCAACTAAGGACCGTAACGATCCGACCGTTCATTTTAAGAGTTAGAGTCTCCCCTATTAACTGCTTTCCCCATATCTTATTCTGCTATTTTGGTTGACGGTACCCGGTAGGGTCCGTGTTGAGTTTTTGAAATGAGTTGAGACGCTTTTTTTTACAAAGTCCACTAGACACTTAGTCTCTTATTTGAGAGTTTAAGTTGGAAAAGTCAACTGAATGTCGACTTGTATGCATCGACCTCGAATTTGAATTTTGAAGATTCCGTTAGCCCTGTTAGGTAATTTTGGATTTGGGAGCGCATCCGGAATATGATTTAGAGGCTCGTAGTATATTTGTGCTTGAATTGACGAAAGTTGGATTTTTGGCGATTTCGGTCGGCAGTGAAAATTTTGATATCGAGCCTGGAATGGAATTCCGGAAGTAGGAGTAGGGTCGTAGTGTCATTTTTGGCTTGTATGTAAAATTTGGAGTCATTCGAACAAGGTTTGATATGTTTCAGAGTCGTTTGTAGAATTTGGAAAGTTCAAAGTTCCTTAGACTTGAATCCGTGCATAATTCATATTTTTGATGTTGTTCAATGTGGTTTGAAGGCTCGACTAAGTTCGTATGGTGTTTTAGGATTTTGTTGGTATGTTTGGTTGAGGTCCCGGGGGCCTCGGATGTGTTTCAGATGCTTAACGGATGCATTTTTGGACTTAGAGAGTTGATGAAGATTTCTGGTGTCTGGTGTTTCGCACTTGCGGGCTCCGCAGGTGCGGATACGCACGTTCGGAGGGCCAGACGCAGGTTTGAGAATCGCAAGTGTGAGGATGTACCGCATCTGCTATGCCCGCAAATGCGTCCGATGATTGCAGGTGCGGAGTGTGCTCCGCAGGCGCACACCTGCAGGTGCGGCCCCTCTTATGCGATGCAGACCCAATCTGCTTTAGTGAGTTCCACACCCGCGATGGATTTTCCGCAGGTGCGGCATCGTAGGTGCGACCCAAGGCCCGCAGGTACGAAGATCGCTGGGCAGAAAAGGGGACAGAACCGAGGGTTAAGTTCATTTCACTCAATTTTGATTTTTGAGCTCGGGAGAAGGCGGTTTCTTGAGGGATTTTAGGTGGAAAATTTGGGGTGACAATTCTTAACTTGTTTTTGGTTGTATTTCATTAATCAATAGTCGTTTTCTCCATTTAATTTCGGATTTTGATTGAAAAAGTAGGAAAATTAGGGAAAAGTTCCCCAATCGAATTTCTGAGTTTTGAATGGGTTTTAGACATCAGATTTTGATGATTTTTGTACACGTGATCTCGTGAGTGAATGAGTGTTCTAAATTGGTAACTTTTACCCGATTCATTGACCTGGGGAGGTTTTTGGGGTATTTTTCCTATTTTCACCTTAGCTTCGACTTCATTAGCTAAAATAGTTACTTGTAGCTATATTTATGTTATGTAATTGATTTGATTAGATTTGGGCCATTCGGGGTTGGATACTCGTGGCAAAAGCGTGGTTTCAGATTGATTTGAGCGGTTCGAGTTAAGTGGTTTGCCTAACCTTGTGCGGGATAACTTCCCCTTAGGATTTTGGTATTGTTTGATGTATGAGCGCTGTGTTGTAATGAAAGACCTTCATATCCTGTAGAGATGTAATTCTACAAATACCATATCAAATTACGTATGCATAAAAGATATTCATAATAAGAATAACTGTCTCACAACACATTTGCATGTGCAACAGATAATTATGCAAAATAGAAATATACAGATAACTAAAAGCCACGCATGGAAAAAATTGAAAAAATAATGCAAAACAGGCAAAGAAAAACAAAGAGGAAGGCTATGCCCTGAAGGTGAGCGTGCCTATTATGGACTACGTGATAAAAATCATGAACAGAGAAACACCACAGCAAGGAATAAGATCGATACTTAAACCGTTTAATGCAAAATGTTATCTAACAACAATTAATATATCTAAAAGATATCTAGTATTGACACTCCAATCATTCTCCAAATATACAAATTGACCCTGCCGATAAAAGAGTTACCTACTGCAAATGCATATTCTTCGCTAAGTAAAATCTCACTTCAACCAATCCTGCATGGAATTCTCTATTGTTTCTGGGAATGTTGATTGTATGTGTACTTGTTTGTGGGAAAAAAGATAAATAAAAGAGAAGTACTTAAGAAAATTAATGGGAAGAAGAGGAAGAGACGTTCTTTTCAATCAATCTGGATTGGAATTTTCCCATTATTTCTGGGAACGTTCATTCTACGTGTACTTATTTGTGGGAAAGAAGATAAATAAAGAGCAATAATTAAGAAAATTAATGATAAGAAGAGGAAGAGACGTTTTTTTAAGCTGTTTTAGGAAAATGCAAACGCATATATTGTTTAAGTTTTTATTTGATAGACGCTTTATCTTCTTTAATTTTTGTGACTCTTCGTTCCCTTAATTACTGTTACAATCCTGTAATGCAGTTACACAGATAAGAGGACAAGAAAACAAAAAAATTGAGATAATAGATAAATAGGATCCTTGCCCAAAGAGAGGTGCCAACTCATCTCCTATTTCTCAACTTTGTATATTTATATAAATTTTTTAGTTCGGTAATGAAATTAATAGCTTTTTTGAACAGGGATATAGGAAGAAGCTAATAGCTTACATACTTGCCAGCGGACTTAGTTGACCTAAATACCCCCCGTTGGCTGAGGCTATTGTATTCATTAAAATGATTGTGAATTTTACCTCCCGTAATAAAGGTATGCACCTTATTTATTATAAACCAAAATTATTTTAAAATATTATTTTCTATAGGTACCTTTTATATTTTATAGCAAAATAAGTATTTATGGTATATACTACATTGAGACATGAAATAAGGCATGAAATGCGTTATTTATGTTTTCCTCTCTCTTTCTTTCAATTAACACATTATTCATTCTCAGAATTTTTCCTCTCTCTCTTTTTCTTCACTCTCTCTTCGAATCATAGATACACGAACGAGAAACAAATCATAAAAGAATGCCTAAAAATCTCAAATTCAGAAACATGAAAGTAAACCTATAATAAAAAAAAAGAAAACGGAGATTCCTTGGGCGACAGAGAGATTGAAGAGAAAGAGGGATTCATAGCGCGGTAAGTAAGAGAGAAAAGAGGAAGAAGCGGCCGAATTGGAAGCGTTGTAAATTGTAGTGGAAGAGGTGGTGAAGAGATACAAGGAGTCTTGGCCGGAAAACGCCATCTCCGATGAACTTTCTTCTCTTCTTTGCTATTTAATCACATACAATGATACCAATACATTGTATTATGTACAAATTCACTCAAACACATTAATTTTTTGCATAAATATTTTTTTTTGCACGTGTTTATGTATTTCGAAGGTCTTTATTTTTTGATACAGCTGAATACACATGTATTCATCCATGTTGTACATACAGTACACATGAATACAGGATATAAACATTGAAACACACTGAACATAAACAGTGGATACATTTAATTTTAAAATATAGTGAAATACAATAAAATACACTGAATACAAATAGAAATACAATGAGTACAACCATTGAAATATAATGATACAACAATAATAAAATGTATTGGGAATAACTAAAATATTGTTAATACAAATACATTTGAATACACTGAATATAAAATAACGAATACTGTAAATACAAACATTAAATCTAGTGAATGCAACATAAAAAAATATTGAAACACACTAAATATACAACTGAAAAATCATTCTAATTAATTGGTTGATAATGAGGCATGTTAGAATTAATTTTGTTGAGTTATATTAGGAGTGTATCATACTAATTGATATTATTTCCGTTATTAGATAGCTGGACATACCTATTTTTAAGGTGATTGTTAATACTGTATTTATGAATACATGGCGCGAATATGTGAATACATACGCGTACAGCTGGATGGCCCTGATTTCATGCGCTTTTTATTGTTGTATTCATGAATACGGCAACGCGAATACATGTGAATACATAGCGCGAATACATATGAATATATGCATGTACCTTGATTTTTAGGTACTTTAATACAGCAACGCGAATACAGCAAATACACTACCGTAATAATTGAATAGTAGCTATAGGAAATAATTATGCATATGATATAGCTATATGAAATTAATAGCCACTAAAAAAGAGTGATTTTTGAAAAACTCTCAACTTTTTCCCCTTAAGAAAACCCAAATTCCCCTATTGGCTGAGGCAGGTGTTGCTCCAACTAATGGACTGAAATATATGCGAACTGCCGAGGAACAAAACTAGATACAACAAAGCAGTTACTACATTTTTACACGAACAGATATGGCATTATGAAGGACAAAGCATACCTATTAGCGAAAAAGCAAGAAGAGACATGGATGGACCTGGACCAGAATATTACAACTCAATCACCAAAGAAACAAAGAAAAATAAGACAAATGACAATTTATTGGTCTTTTCTCAAAGAGTAACCACTAGAAGTTCTCCACTGCCAAAATTGGGATAGAAAGCTCAGTCCTCCATGTTTATGATGCAACGAAGGCCTTCCCCTTTCAACATTAAATCAAATGCCTTGTTGATTTCAGCAAATGGGAGTTTATGAGTGATGAACTTCTCCAATTCAAGTTCCTTGTTCATGTATTTCTCGACGACAGAAGGAAGATCCGAACGGGGCTTGTAGTTTCCAAAGAATGTCCCCTTGAGAGTCCTTTCATTCAACAAGTTCATAGGGTGTGTCTTGAATACAGCTTCTTTATGAGGTACTCCAACAAGAACAGCCACTCCCCAACCCTGAATATTAATTACAAGTCATGTACTTTCAGTATAATTAATGTAGTAATAATAAGAACATAAGCTAAGGTAATTTGATGAGACAAAGCATACATCATGGACACATTCAAATGCTGAAATCATAGCATCAATGTGGCCTGTACATTCCACACTCCTGTCTACTCCGCCATCGGTCATCTCAGCAATTACCTAATCAAACAAGAATCCAAGAAAAGATTATCAAATTCAACTCACGGTTTGTTTTTCCGTACTGATCATATTAGTAAACTAAGAAATATGAGTACCTCTTGAACTGGTTTATTATGATCCTTTGGATTCACAAACTCTGTCACACCAAATTTCTTAGCTGTAGAATATAGGCAAAATGGATGAATGAGTTGAGACAAGCTATAAGGAAGGAATTAAATAAGATAAAAGGATCAAAAATGTTGAAGATTCAAGTGAAAAATATCAAGGGGCACATGTGTAGGTACAACTTAATTACCTAACTCAAATCTACTAGCATTTAAATCAACACCAATTATCCTTGAAGCACCAGCAATTCTTGCTCCTTCTGCAGCCTGACCAAATGGGATCAGATCATTAATAAGATTCCTTAAAATATGGGAAAGAACAAATCATTGAAAAATATTTGCAATATGGACAGGGTACTCACAGCAAGGCCTACAGCCCCCAGTCCAAATATAGCCACACTTGATCCTTTTGTTGGTTTAGCCACATTCAAAGTTGCACCAAGGCCTAGAAAAGAAGCATTTGATTAATCAACAATTGAACTCCTCATATGAAACTACTATTTGAGATGCATAATTTATCGTCGTTTATCGTATACCTGTGGAGATTCCACAACTGAGGACACAAACTTTGTCAAGAGGAGCAAGGGGGTTGATTTTAGCAACACAACCAACATGAACCACAGTGTACTCACTAAAAGTAGAGGTCCCAACAAAATGGTATATAGGCTTTCCATTTATAGAAAACCTTGATTCTCCATCTTGAATCATTACTCCCCTATCAGTGTTAATCCTTAAGAGGCTGCACATATTGCTTTCTTCCGATTTGCAATGAGCACAATCTTTACATTCCCCTGTGAACACAGGCAAAACATGGTCCCCTGGTGCTACTTCTGTTACTCCCTCTCCAACACTCTCCACAATCCTAAATATTCCATATATTATTAAAACCAAGAAAGCAATAGAATTCAGTACCCTTTTGGCTTTAGAGACAATCAATGATTAATTTAAATCAATCTGTTGTAACAGCATAGTACATACCCTGCTGCTTCATGTCCAAGAATTCGAGGAAAGACTGGATTTTGGCCCTGAATTATTAAAATGAGATAAAATATAGAGATCCACATTGTGGTATTTGCTTAAGTTAACCAAAATTTCAAGAATATATCTTGTTTTTTTTATTACCTTTGCTTCCCAGAAGTAGACATCAGTATGGCAGAGAGAAGTGTAGAGGATCTTAAGACGAACTTCCATTTTTTGTGGAGGTGCCACCTCCACTTCTTCCATCACTAATGGCTTCCCTGCCTCCCATGCCACAGCAGCTATAAAATTACATTAATTTCCATTAATTCAAAATTTAGCACCAAAATTCTCTCCAAAAAAAAAAAAAAAAAAAAAAAACTTTTGCGAACTGTGTCATATTAAATTATTTAACTATTAGGGATAACGTATAATAAACTAATGGAATTAAATGACTGTTCATACCTTTGCAACGAATGACTTGCCCCACAGTGCTTGACATTTTTTCTTTTCTTGATTTCCTTTACTGATCAACTAAAATAGGAAAATTTTATGTAGAGAAGAACTTTGGTTGTTTCTGAAAACTGAGTTAAATATCTTGAGGTGTGATGTGGCACTGCCTTTGCTGGGGTATTTATACCTGAAAATACAGAATCGTGAAATCGAAAAGTTAAATACAACAGGCCAAAGTAAAACCATTTCCATGTTTTGGTCGCTGGGTTTTCGAAACCGGTTTTTGGCTGTTTGTTTTGTGTTACTGTTTGAGTTTTTGTCAAGTAATAAAGGTGGTGGTAATATTCCAAGAGAAAAATCGATTTGATTTATCAAACCTAACGATGTTTTGACCCCTCCCCCCCCCTCCCCGCGCCAAAAAATGTTATTTTTTATACGCCTTTTTTTTGTTGATAAGACACGATTCACTCCCCTTTTCGGTCAAACATGAATTCATTTTCCAAAAGTCAAACTTAAATAATTCAAAATAATGAAATTTCAGAAAGAAACTATCTTTGTTCAGAAGAGTGGAAAACATATTGAATATTTCACAAATAGTTACCAGATTTTCTTATTCCCAGATTTTTCTTAATCTAATAAATAATAATCCAATTAAAACAGCAATGATCCACCCAACAAAATAATAGTATATATAAATTAAAATAATATTAAAAGTGAATCCTTCAAAACACGATACTTTTATTTTTAATTTTCTTTTCAAAATTTTTATTCCAATTGATAGTATTTTTATTTCACGTGCGCTCGAATAATACCTTTTATTTCTTTCTTTCTTTTTGTTAGAATCTCATGCATTCCAAACTATGTTATATATATATTTTTTCCTAATTTAATTGGGTTATTATTTATTACACTGAAAATAAATAAAAAAACTTTGAATAAAAAATACTGACGAAAATTATTATTTCCGGTCACTATGATTTTTATGTGAGCTAATAAAAGTTTTATGATTTTTGTACGAGAAAATTAAGTTGTATGACTTTGATAAAAAAAAAAAGTCATAGAAGGTGGTTGGAATGGCTTTTAAAATGTACTACCCCCGGTCCACAATAAGTGACCAATTTGCTTTTCTATTTTGATCCAAAATAAGTGTCAATTTATATAATCAAGAAAAAACTCAATTTATTTTTCCAAAATTACCCTTATGTACGTATTCCTTAAAATTCTTTTACTCCTCACATTAATTATGTTGTAACATTTAATTAAGAGTAGTTTAGTCACACTAACTATTTTTGTCTAGAATTTTGTTTTTTCTTAATGGATGTGCGCAAAACAAATTGGTCACTTATTGTAGATTGGAGGAAGTAGCTTATAAGCTAAAAAACAAAAACCATAAGTTAGTATTAAGTGATAATACACAACTTTTAACTTTTGACTTATTTTTTTACTTTCCATGTCGCCAAACACCGAAAAAACTAAAAAAAGTACTTAAAAGCCACAAAACACTCAAAATAAATCAATCCAAACACCTCCATAGTTATATGACTATTCCTAAAATTATCCAACCCAGTTTTAGTTTCTTTCTTCTCTTAAAGATAAGATTCATTTTTCTCTCCTCCGTCCCGTCTCATCCCTTTCATGCCTTTTGCCTTCCTTTTTTGAAGTTATATATATTCCTGTATATATATAGTTTGATTTCGGAAACTGATAAACTCCTTTTACTTCTTAAATATTTTGTATAGGCTCTTGAAATCTTTGTCAGCTTGATTCTACTTAAGCAGTTGTATTGGGTTGTTTGATGGTTTTCCCCCATCCCTTTCATGAAAACATGGGTGATGGGTGGTTTTTCTATAATTGGTCTTTTGATTATTTCAACAACGATAATTAAACCAATTATCTTCATGTAATGTGCTGTCGACCTTAAAAGGTGATGACTACCTAGATGCTTCGTGCATGTACTAGCAACAATTTAGTATTCACTCCGGTCCAAAATTAGTATTTTTTAGCCCTTTTTTTGTGATCCAAAATAAATGAATTAATTATTTTTTTTTGTATTGCCTTTGGAGTAAATAGTGTTGGAGTATGTATTAGGAGTATTTATGTGGGATAGTAAAAATTAATATGGTCAATTTCATTACTAATTAATACTAAAAGATGAATTTTTTAATTTGCGTGAAAACAGATAAAAAATTAGTTATTTTGGACTGAAGGGAGTACATTCAAATTTGGCATCCAATAAAAATCCGTTTCTTCTTTACTAATATAGGATACTAATATTATATTATATACACATTTCTGCAAAGCAGACTGTTATTTTTATTGCTCTTTTTTCTCATACCGGGTGATGAACTCGGACATTGAAAGTAATTTTTTTCAGATTTCAAGAATATATTAATTATTTTTTCCTATATTGTTCTTGGAGTAAATAGTATTGGAGCATGTGTTAGGAGTGTTTATGTGAGATATTAAAGGTTAATATGATCAATCACATTGTTAATTAATGTTAAAAGATGAATTTTTAAATCTGTATAAAAATATTTAAAAGATCACTTATTTTAGACTAGAGAGAGTAATATTATACGGATTTGTATTTTGAATATTTTTATAACAGAATTACAAGTAGACATTAAACCATCTAGACTAGAAAATAAATAATGAGAATTTAGGGATGTTGAGGTCTAACTCACTGCTAGAAAAAGGCGGATTACCAGAAAAAGGCGGATTAAACATAGTGTATGTATAAAAAATAGTCAACAGAAATGAAATATAGTTTCAGTTAATATGAATCACTTGGTAAATACTGCAATCCAAATATATTGATCTTTTTCGAGAAAAAAGAGACAAATTTAAAAGGTACTGCGTACTAATAGGTAGTCAGTGTTTGGGACTTTTTCCGTTCCTATATAATATTTGAAACCTTATTACGAAAAATGTTCATATTTTTTAGTTTACCTAACCTAAACACGGTTTAACTACAAAATCTATATATTTATTTAAACTAGAATCCTTTTTGTGATATTCTTTCTTATTTAGACATGAAATTTTTGGGATCGCTTAGAGATTTAACTGAAGCAATCCTCGCACCAATTATGAAGGCAAAATATTCATAGTATCCTTATATTATGCAGATTATCGGTGGTTATCATCGCATCCTTCTATTCTCTGATTTTTTCCGATTTTCTCTGGTTTTCCATAAACAAAGATTTTGAGCAATTCAATTGTAAACAATTAGCTACAGTTGAATTAAATTTCACAATGTAATGTCAAAATTAGCGATTATGCTTCAACTTAATGGGCGATGTGATAGCCTTATTGACGAAATTCTGCAACTGTAGAGCATCTATTGATCGATACTTCCGCAAAGATCATCGAACTCAAATACACTGTCAATGACCGTTGTCTTACAATGGAAATTCGCAGCGATATGGGAGTTCGAGTGTATATGGAGACGAAAACAGAAAACAAAAACTTAGGAATGTATCTGTTGTGTATAACAGTGTATGATTTCGATTTGGAATGCAGTTTATCGAATGCGAGCAAAATTGCAGGTTTGCTTTGTTTTTCCAGTGCTAATGTTTTTTTTCAATTTCAAGTGCTTTACAATTGGTCTACAAACCATCTACATGTAACGACCCGAACTGGTCGTTTTGAGAATTTAAGTCTCGTTCGGCGGCATAAGGTCTTGTGTAGCTTTGTATTATGTGTATTGACTGCTGTGCATGGTCGAGTTCAGTTACCGAATGATTTAGAGTCAAACCGGAAGAATGATTCTAGTTTTGGAAGCTTAAGCGATAAGAGTTCACCAGAATTTGACTTTTGTGTAAACGGCTTAGGAATGTATTTTGGATGATTTAAACATCTTCCGTTGGTGATTTTGGACTTAGGCGTGCGTCCGGATTTGGATTTGGAGGTCCGTAGGGTGATTTGAAGCACTTCGGCGAAAGTTGAAAAAGTTGAAGTTTGGAAGGTGGAGAGGTTTGACCAATAAATGACCTTGGTGATTCGGGGTCGGAATGCGATTCTGAGAGTTGGAAAAACTCTGTTATGTCATTTGGGACTTGTCTGCAAAATTTGACGTCATTCCGAGTGGATTTAATAGTTTTCTGCATGAGTTTTAGAAGTTGAAAGATTTGAAAGCTCATAAGTTCGATTCTTGGTGCGATTCGTCATTTCGACGTTATTTTATGTGATTTGAGGCCTCGAGTAGGTTCGTGTCACAGGACTTGCTGGTATGTTTGGACGAGGTCTCGAGTAGCTTGGGTGAGTTTCGGATAGGTTTAGGTTGTGTTGCGCTTGTTTTTTATGCTTCTTCGTCGTTGTTTCAAGCATAAATGGCACCATATTAAGGATATAAGCTCCAAATTCAATTTTTGTTGAACTAGTAGATCCGTATCGTAATTTCGAAGCCATATCAAAAAGAATCGTCGAATTGGACATCGTATGAGGGGTTTATGCTCATTTTCGTGTCGGGGAGACTGCTGGTTTTTGGTGTGACCGCAATTGTGAACATTTCTATCGCAATTACGATGTCCAGTTCGCAATTGCAAACATTTTGTCGCAAATGCGACCTTTTTCCAGCCCTGTATTGTTTGCAATTGCGAAGGCTTCTTAACCTTTGCGAGGGTTCGCAGTTGCGAACCCTGGATCGCAAATGCGACATCTACAACTTGTTTTTAGCTGTATAATTCGAGTTTTTACTTCATTTTGTGATATTTTTGAACCCTAGGTCCAAGAGTAGGCGATTCTGAGAGAGAAATTTCATCTATAATCATTGGGTAAGTGCCCTTTATCAATTTATAAGTATACTTCATGATTTTATTTAAGTTTTAACACAAAACGGTGAGAATCAAAGTGAAAAATGTGGGGAAATTGTAAAAGCTTTATAAATGAAAAATGTTGATTTGAGGGACCAAATAGTATCGGAATTTGATAATTTTTATACGGTTGGGCTCGTATCGGAATGGGTGTTCGGGTTTTGTGAAATTTGTCGGGTTCCGAGGTGCGAGCCCGAGGGTCGACTTTTAATTTTTGATAAAGAATGAGGCTTTATGATCCGCAATAGTTTCTTATGAGATTTATTTATGCTTTGAAGTTAGTTTTGCTAGATTTGAGTCATCCGGAGGTTAGTTCACCCGAGAAGTTCATTCTTGATCGGTTTGTCTTCTTTGAGGTAAGTATCTTTCCTAACCTTGTGTGGGGGAGCTACCCCTTAGGATTTGAGTCTTTTATGCTAATTGTATCTTGTGAAGTCCATGTATGCGAGGTGAAGTGTACATGCCCTTGCTTATTTGTGGAAAGTTGGTCTTTTAGGGTTCTTAGGTCCTTGTATTCACGAGTATGAAGTTGTTTTGTATTGATTAAGTTTTCTTAATTACTAGTCTCGCACCTACCTGTTTTAATTGGAATTAATTGTTTCATGATCCACTCTTATTGCCTATTTGACTCTTATATAACTTAATTGAAGATATTTACCTCTCCTATTGCCATGCTATCTTTTCCTAACTACTTATCTTTATTTGAAATTATAATTATCTCTTCTGTAATTGTTCATCCTTAATTGAAGTTATGATTATTATCACGACCCAATTTCATATTAGGCCGTGATGGCGTCTAGCACCGTTGCTAGAAAAGCCGACAACAAATAACTTAATGACATTTCCGTTGTTACAAATTTTTCGTATAGTGATTTTTCCTTTAACTTAGAAGATTTAATGCAAGGCCAATTTAAAATTAATAGGTTAAACTAGTAGAAATAATCATAATTAAATAGATAAAACTCAAAATCCATAAGTATACTAATACATGCCAAGATCTAGTGTTACAAGCGTATGGGAAACTTAGTAGATTACACAAAAGAATGTCTATCCTAATGTCTGGAAGGATTAGACAGAAACCAAAATAAAAGAAAGACTCCGGGATGCTGCTAGACGGCTCAAAAGAGGAAACTCCACAATGGAATCTCAAATCAAGTCAAGGATGCGCGCCGCATGTGTATCCAGATGCACCTGCCTCAGATCCTGCACAATTAAGTGCATAAGTGTAGAGTGAGTACATAAAATAATATGTACCCAGTAAGTATCCAGTCTAACCTCGAAGAAGCAGTAACGAGGGGTCAAATTGACACTTACTAAGGCTAATGATAATACATCAAAATCATAATTAAGCATGGATTATAAAGGATGTACTAAACTCAACAACAAGAGATGATAAATATATTTTCACAATTTTCATTTCCAAGAATCAACATGCGCAAATAATGTCGAGGTCGTACGACCCGAATCAAAATGATAACATTTAAATGTGCACTGCCGAAGGGTCGAACGACACGAACCACAGATTAATTGAGTGAAGACTTATCCTTTTGGAGTTCGGCCCACTCCACAATAGAAAACACTTAGATAACACAATTTTGCAATAACATTCAAGTCTATACATAAATTCAATTGAGTGAAGACTTATCCTTTTGGAGTTCTTTTACAATTTACTGAATCATGGTTTAAGCAATTAAATTAACAAATAGATGGCGCAATTATTTCAAGTATAGTATGATAGGGGTCCTACACTACCCGGACTTAACATAAATAGTAGCTAAGCATAGGCTCTCGTCAATTCGTACGTACGTAGCCCCCACAAATAACCACATACATTATTTAATTTGCCCATGGGGAGATTTTCCTCTTACAATGTTAGAAAAGAGACTAACCTCGTCTCCAAGACGACTTCCCAATTCAAGAATGCGCTCAAACCACCAAATTTGGTTTCAAACGACTCAGAACTAGTCAAACATTATATAAATTAATTAATCTATGCTCAAAAGTTCATATCTCCACTATTAAAATGATTTACCAACCCAAATTGCAAGATTCCTAAAATTCACCCCAGGCCCACGTGCCCGGATTTCGAAATGTTTTGAAGGAAGTTGTTACTCACAACCTAAGGAACATAAATATATGATTTTCACTAAGCTTCATGGTCAATTTCGTGGTAAAATCTCATTTTTGTTAAACCCTAGGTTTTTCATCTAAACCCATGATTTCTACTAATTTTCATGTTGAAATCTACCCATAATCTATGTATTAAACTCACAATAGGTAAAAATTACTTACCTCCAAAAGCTAGGTGGAAATCATTCTAAAAAGCTCCAAGAATCTCCCAAAGAGTGAGAGAAAATGAGTAAAAATGGCTTAAATCCCGAATTAAATTAACCTCATTGCCCTAGCGATGTTTGCACATGCAGTGCATTGGCTGCATCTGCAGTTCCACTTCTGCGTATCAGGGGTCCGCTTCTGGGGAGTTGACAAGGTGGGCTGGGGTCGCTTTTGTGGGCGGACTCCCGCTTCTGCGGAAAAGGGGACGCATCTACGGAACCTGGGCTTCCCTCCTTAGGCCGCACTTGGGGGGCTTGGTTCGCACCTGCGACCCAAGGTTCAGGCGCGGGCACACCAGAACCGGTGTACCAGTAGCCCTATTGAGTTTCAAACTCAACTCATGCATCGTCCGAATGGCACCCGGGGCCCTTGAGGCCCTGTCCAAACATACCAACAAGTTTGGAATCATAAAACGGACTTGCTCGAACTCTCGGAAATCCCAAAACAACATTAAAACTAAGAATCGCACCCCAAAACCAATAGAACCAACCTTAAGAACTTCAAGTTCTTCAATTCGCTTCCAATGCACCGAAACGTACTTAAATTACTCGGAATGATACCAAATTTTGGCGTGCAAGTCTTAAATGACATTACAGAACTATTCCTAGTCTCGGAATTCCGTTTGGACTTCGATATCACAAAAATCAATTCCAAACCAAATTTAAAGAACTTCAAGAACCAACTTTTGATATTAGGCACCGAAGCACTCCCGGGTCATCCAAAACCCGATCCGGACATACATCCAAGTCCGATATCATCATAAGAACCTATTGGAACTGTCAAATCCCAATTCCGAGGTCATTTACGAAAATTGTTGACGAAGTCAAACTTGGCCTTTTAAGCCAACTTAAGGAACCAAGTGTTCCGATTTCAACCCGAACCCTTCCAAATCCCGAACTAACCATCCACGTAAGTTATAAAATAGTAAAAGCACATAGGGGGAGTCTTATTTATGGGAACGGGGTTCTAGAAAGCAAAATGATCGGTCAGGTCGTTACAATTATCTTCCCGTTGCTTATCATTAATTGAATTGTAGCATTTCTTTCGTGATTTCTCAACCTTAATGAAGTTTATCCTATATCTTAGTTGACTCATCCTTATTGGAATTATAGACTCGTGTTATCTCTCTTGTTGTTGAACTTAACTTTGTGGGACTGTTGTTACATTTTTCTTCCTTGTTGAGTTGTTCTTGTTATGACTAGCATTCTCTATTGTGGCTATTCCTTGTGAACTAGTTCTTCCATTTCTTTGAGTACTAGAATTTCTGAGTTGATTAAATTGCCATACTCATGTATTATTTTCATTTTTATTGTTGCACTTGTTGTGGTGATGCATGAGGTTTTTGCCGTGCGATTGTTATTGTGATGCACAAGGTTTCTGCCGTGCGGTTCTTATTGTGATGCACAAGGTTTCTGTCGTGCGGTTTTATCGAGTTTCACAAGGTTCCTGTCGTGCTATTATTACTATTGATATTTGCACATGCGGCGTGACAAGGTAGGATATTGTGATGACCCAAAAGGTCATCCTATGTAAATTTGATTATGACTGTGTTTCGAGGCCTTGAAAGCCTCTGTTAATCTCACCTCGATGTGAGTGCGCAGCCCGGGCGTGTGGCCGGGAAGCCTTCATGTGGAAACTTGATAAAGAATTGAAATTATGATAATTAATTGAATAAAGTTGACTTTGGTCAATATTTTTGGTAAACGGACCCGGACCCGGAACAGTGATTTGACGGTCCCGGAGGGTCCGTAGGGAAATATGGAACTTGGGTGTATGCTCGGAATCAAATTCTGAGGTCCCAAGTCCGAGAAATGAATTTTGAAAGAAAATTGTTTTCTGAAAATAATAAAGGCTTATGAAAATGAACCTCGATGTGAAACGTGTGTTGTCGGGCCCGTAATATGGTACCGAAGCCCGGAACAGGTTTAATATATGTTATGTGAGCTATCTGTGAAATCTGGTGTAAAACGGACTTGAAATGACGTGTTTCGGATAAAAATCGGAATAATTGAACCTTATGAAGTTTCAAGAAAATTCTATGAATTTTGAGGTTTAATTCATTGATGTTGATTTGGAAGTCGTGTGTGTTTTTGGTTTCGAGACCTGAGGGCTCGAGTGAGTTTCGGGTAGTTAACGGGGTGTGCAAAGTGGAAAAAATCTGGTGTTTTTGATGATTTGCTGGTGTCTGGTGTAATACCCTTCGCGAACGCAGCCAAGGGCTCGCAAATGCGAATGATAAATAATGGTGGCCTGGGTTTTACTCTACGCGAACGCGTAGAGGGAGACGCGAACGCGGAGCACTGGGCAGTGCTTCTACGCGAACGCGTCCCCAGGGGTGCGAACGTGTAGGCTTAGGGTGAGGTCGGGGAGTTTTGTTGTTCGCGAACGCGGGTGTGGGCTCGCGAACGCGGAGGCCTAGGAAGTCAGACCTTCGCGAACGCGGCCCTGGCTCCGTGAACGCGTAGGTCCCAGCAGCTAACCCTTCGCGAACATGGCCAGGGGCCCACGAATGCGAAGGGTAATTTTGCCTAGTTTTTAAAATACCCCAAAAACAGAATACGATACGGGATTTTCATAATTTTCACTTCCTTCTTCTTCTCCAAGCCCCATTGAAGACCTCCAAGCAATTTTCTCCTCCATAACCATTTGGGTAAGTGTTCCTAACACCAATTTCTTCCATTTTCCTTCCCTAATCACTAGAATCTAGGCCTAAAATCTTAAAATCAAAGTAGGAATTAGGGGTTTGGGGTAGAGTTAGGGTTTATGCGATTTTGGGTAATTCAACCTCAATTTGGGGTCGGATTTCAAAACAAATTATATATTTGGACTCGTGGGGTATGGGTAATCGGGTTTTGGTCCGAGCCTCGTATTTGGACCAAGCAGGCCTAGGGTCGAATTGTGCTGTTTTTGGAAGAATGATAGAGAATGTATAATTAGGCTTTGGAATTGGAATTTTGAGTAATTATTGATGTTAATAAATCAATTATGTCTAGATATTATCGACTCTGAGTTGGATTCGAGAGGAAAGGCTGTGATTGGGGCTTGACTTGCACTTTGGAGCCGAGGTAAGTGTTTGGCCTAACCTTCGCTTGAGGGAATAGGTATAGAGTCTTATTTGCTATGTGTAATTCATGTCCAACGTGCAGGCGAGGTGACGAGTGCCTATATGTTGCGGTCAAGCATGCCCGTGAGTAAATTGTGATGAATTGTACCGTGTTCTTGATATTCTCTGTACTATGAATAATTGGTGATTTAGGAGTGATACATTGATGTTGTTTCATGACGTGGGAAATTATTGATTAATTGTTCAGTTGGGGCTTTTACTGTTGAAATTGTATTACTAAGCGAGTTTGGTTATAGCTGAATCCCTTGCCGGGATGATAGAATTTGGTTGAGTATTTCTATAAACTTGAGATTTCTTATTGTTAGTTTTCGCATTATATTGTTGTTTGTTTATTATTTATCGCACGAGGGGACATGTCGTGCTGATTGTTTATTATTTATCACACGAGAGGACATGCCATGTTGATTGTTTATTATTTATCACACGAGGGAACATGCCGTGTTGATTGTTTATTATTTATCACACGAGGGGACATGCAGTGTTGATTGTTTATTATTTATCACACGAGGGGACATGCCGTGATGATTGTTATTGTTTATCGCATGAGGGGACATGCCGTGCCGATGTGTTACTGTTTGATGCACGAGGGGACATGCCGTGCCTTCTGTTGTTCATTATCTGTTCTGAGGCGTTAAATTCCTGCTTTTATCGTTACATTTCAGTTGTTACCCTGTTCCACTATGCTAGTATTTGTTTCCCCTCTTATCCCTAACATGTTACTCCCGGTATCTGTTTATACTGTTCATTTCCGTCGATATTTTCTTGTTATTATATAGAATTGCACAGGTATGTATATTGTTGGCGGTCCTAGCCTCGTCACTACTTCGCCGAGGTTAGGCTCGGCACTTACTCAGTACATTGGGTCGGTGGTACTGATTCTACACATGCACTTCTTTATGTTGTGCAGACTTCGCAGCCGGACTTGGTGGGCTCTGACGGAGGGAGCATTCCACCAGCTATTCCGGAGACCTCGAGGTAGATCCGCAGACGTTCGTGGGGCTTGGCGTCACCTTCTACCCTTCTCTTTTAGTTCTGTCTTATTTTATAGTTTCACGGATAGTCATATGTACTTATTTTCAGACCATTGTATTGAGTAATCTTATAGATAGTTCGTGAGTATGTGACACCAGTTCTGGGATATGTATATGGGTTTTATTACGAAGTTGCTATATTATTTTGAATTTAGTTAACCTTCATACTGTTGACCATCAGTGCCTTAGTTATCTTGTTTATTTTAGTTGTTAATGAGTTTATTTGGTTCAAACATTGGCTTGTCTAGCAGGTTCAACGTTAGACGCAGTCATGGCCAGAAGGTGGGATTTCGGGTCATGACAAGTTGGTATCAGAGCTCTAGGTTGCTTAGATCTCTCAACTCATGAACAAACTTGGTAGAGTCTGAGGGATCGGTACGGAGACGTCTGTACTTATCCCCCAGAGGCTGCAAAGTTCGGAATAACTTCATATCTTTCATTCTGTCGTGCCATTTGAATTCTAAACACTAATTGAGTAACTACTCTACTCTTTTGCAGATGGCGAGAACACGTGCTTCCTCATCGACCGATCAGCAGCCCGATCCTCCTATTGCAGCTCCTACGAGGGACCGAGGCCGAGGCCGCGCTAGAGGCTGAGGCAGAGCTAGAGCAGCAATTCCAGTTGAGGACCCACAAGTAGACTATGCCGGTGAGGTTCCTACTCCGACAGTTCCAGTTGGACCAGATCAGGTCCCAGAGGGGTTCATTGCCACCCCAGTGCTTCAGGACGCTCTTGTCCGCTTGGTGGGACTTATGGAGAGTGTGGCTCAGGCTGGTTTTCTTCCTACTGCACCAGCTAATTCTTAGGTTGGGGGAGGGACCCAGACTCCTGTTATTCATACCCTAGAGCAGGTTTCCACTCAGTTTCAGACTCCAGCACCTCAGACAGCTGGAGTAGCTCAGCCGGGTATTGTGGCACTGACAGCCGAGGGTGCAACTATGTCAGCGGATGCTCTATGGAGACTAGATCGGTTCACCAAGTTATTCACTGCTACTTTTATTGGTGCACCATCAGAGGATCCCCTGGATTATTTAGACAGCTGTTCTAAGGTTCTTCGGAACATGGGCGTTGTGGAGTCCAATGGAGTTGACTTTGCTACATTTCATTTTTCGGGTTCAGCTAAGACTTAGTGGAGAGACTATTGCCTGACCAGATCAGCTGGGTTTGCACCATTGACTTGGGCTCAGTTCTCCGAGCTATTCTTGGGGAAGTTTCTTCCCATTACCCAGCGAGAGGATCTTCGGAGGCAGTTTGAGCGCCTCCAGCAGGGATCTATGTTTGTCACTCAGTATGAGACCAGGTTCATCACTCTATCCAGGCATGCACTTATGATACTTCCCACTGATCGGGAGAGGGTTCGGAGATTTATTGAGGGTTTAGCTCAACCTATCAGACTTTAGATGGCCAGGGAGACAGGTACTGATATCTCCTTTCAGGATGCAGCCGATGTGGTCAGACACATTGAGATGGTATTATCCCAGGGTGGTGGTCAGGGGTCTGAAAAGAGACCTCATTATTTCGGCCATTTCAGTGGTGCCACGTCTATAGGCAGAGATTCCTTTGGCAGGGGTCATCCCCCTAGACCTTATCAGTCAACACTCCAGGCATCCCGCAGTTCACCATCAGCTCCCATCAGTGCACCGCCGATTCAGAGTCTTCAGTGTGGTCATTTTGGTCGTCAGGGACAGTTCTAGGGTTAGTATCCTCAGCAGCCGAAAACTTGCTACACTTGCGGTGGTTCGGGGAACATCTCCAGGTTTTGCCCCTGGGGTTTTGGTGGGTCCTAGTATCAGGGTTTCCGTGCCATGGTTCCCACATCAGATGCAGCCCCACCGCCTTAGCCAGCTAGGAGTGGTGGTCGTGGTGCCATAGGTGGGGGTCAGACTCATAGAGGTTGAGGGCATGCCACGAGAGGTAGAGGTCAGGCCGTAGTAGGTCTACCCAGTGCTGTTCAGGATGGAGGGGCTCAACCCCGGTGTTATGCTTTTCCTGCCAGGCCTGACGCTGAGGCTTCTGATGCAGTTATTACAGGTACGGTTTCAGTTTGCAGCCGAGAGGTTTCGGTGTTATTTGATCCGGGTTCTACATTCTCCTATGTGTCTTCATATTTTGCCCCTTATTTGAGCATGTCCCGTAATTCTCTGAGTGCTCCTATATATGTGTCTACCCCGGTGGATGATTNACTCAGGTTGATCTTTTGCTTCTGGATATGGTGGACTTTGATGTTATATTGGGTATGGATTGGCTATCTCCCTATCATGCTATTCTGGACTGTCATGCCAAGACAGTGACCTTGGCCTTGCCAGGTGTGCCTCGTTTGGAGTGGAGAGGGACTCCTAGTCATTCTTCTGGCAGAGTTATTTCTTATATGAAGGCTCGGCGTATGGTCGAGAAGGGTTGTTTGGCCTATTTGGCCTATGTTCATGATTCTAGTGCTGAGGTTCCTTCTATGGAGTCTGTACCTGTGGTTCGTGAGTTCCCAGAGGTTTTCCCTGCTGACCTTCCGGGTATGCCACCCTACAGGGATATTGACTTTTGTATCGAGGTGGCTCAGGGCACTCAGCCCATTTCTATTTCGCCGTATCGTATGGCCCCGCCAGAGTTGAAGGAATTGAAGGAGCAATTGCAGGATTTGTTGGATAAAGGCTTCATTAGGCCTAGTGTTTCTCCTTGGGGTGCTCCAGTGTTGTTTGTCAAGAAGAAAGATGGCTAAATGAGGATGTGTATTGACTACCGGCAGCTGAATAAGGTTACTATCAAGAATAAGTATCCTCTGCCGAGGATTGATGATCTATTTGACCAGCTTCAGGGTGCTACAGTGTTTCCCAAGATAGACTTGAGATTGGGTTACCATCAACTGAGGATTCGGGCTTTAGATATTCCTAAGACGACCTTTCACACTCGTTATGGACATTATGAGTTTTTGGTTATGTCGTTTGGGTTGACGAATGCCCCGCTGCTTTGATGGAGTTAATGAATCGGGTGTTCAAGCCTTATTTTGAGTCGTTCGTTATCGTTTTCATTGATGATATATTGATATACTCTCGCAGCCGAGAGGAGCATGAGCAGCACCTTAGAGTCGTTCTTCAGACTCTGAGGGATAGTCAGTTGTATGCCAAATTCTCCAAGTGTGAGTTTTGGTTGAGTTCAGTTGCATTTCTAGGCCATGTGGTTTCATTAGAGGGTATTCAAGTGGATCCCAAGAAGATTTCAGTAGTCAAAGATTGGCCTAGACCCACTTCAGCTACAGAGATTCGGAGTTTCTTGGGCTTAGCAGGTTATTATCGCCGATTTGTGGAGGGATTTTCATTTATCGCAGCCCCGATGACCAGGTTGACCCAGAAGTGTGCCCAGTTCAGGTGGTCGGATGAGTGTGAGGCAAGCTTTCAAAAGCTCAAGACGGCCTTGACCACGGCACCAGTGTTATTTTTGCCCATAAGTTCATGACCGTACACCGTGTATTGTGATGCGTCACGGGTTGGGCTTGGTGCAGTGTTGATGCAGGGTGGCAAAGTTATAGCCTATGCTTCTCGTCAGTTGAAGATTCATGAGAAGAACTATCCAGTTCATGATGTGGAGCTTGCAACTATTGTTCATGCATTGAAGATTTGGAGGTATAACTTGTATGATGTGCCTTGTGAGGTGTTTACAGATCATAAGAGTTTACAGTATCTATTCAGGCAAAAGGAGTTGAACATGAGGTAGAGAAGGTGGTTAGAGTTACTGAAGGATTATGATATTACCATTCTTTATCATCTGGGGAAGTCCAATGTGGTGGCCGATGCTTTGAGCCGGAAGTCAGTCAGTATGGGCAGTCTAGCTTATTTATCAGTCGAAGAGCGACCTTGCGTTGGATGTTCAGGCTTTAGCCAACCGATTTGTGAGGTTGGAGGTTTTTGAGACTGGCAGTATGTTGGCCCATACCGTGGCTCGTTCTTATGACCGTATTCAGGCCAGACAGTATGATGATCATCATTTATGTGTTCTTAGAGATACAGTCCGGCACAGAGGTGCCAAGCATGTTACAGTTGATGATGAGGGAGTTCTGTGGATGCAAGGCCGTATTTGTGTACCTGATGTTGATGGTATTCATGAGTTGATACTACCGGAGGCCCATAGTTCCCGGTATTCCATTCATCTGGGCGCCACAAAGATGTACTAAGACTTGCGGAAGCATTATTGGTGGCGGAGGATGAAGAAAGATATTGTAGCTTATGTAGCTCAGTGCTTGAACTGTCAGCAGGTTAAGTACGAGCACCAGAGACCCGGTGGTTTGATGCAGCAGATTCAGCTTCCTGAGTGGAAGTGGGAGCGTGTCACCATTGACTTTGTAGTTGGACTCCCACGGACTCAGAGGATGTTTGATGCGGTTTGGGTTGTGGTGGATAGGCTGACCAAGTCAGCGCACTTCATTTCGGTATCAGTTTCATATTCAACGGAGAAGTTGGAATATATGAGGGAGATTGTTCGATTGCATGGTGTTCCCTTGTCCATTATATCAGACAGAGGTACTCAGTTTACCTCCCATTTCTGGTGAGTATTTCAGCGAGAGTAGGGTACGTAGATTGATTTGAGCGCATCATTCCATCCTCAGACGGACGGACAGTCCGAGCGTACTATTAAGATTTTGGAGGATATGTTGCAGGCTTGTGTTATTGACTTTGGTGGTTCATGGGACCAGTTCTTTCCTTTAGCTGAGTCTGCCTACAACAACAGCTATCGGTCGAGCATTCAGATGGCTCCATATAAGGCGTTGTATGGTAGACGGTGTCGGTCCCCAGTCGGTTGGTTTGAGCCAGGAGAGGCCAGATTGTTGGGATCTGAGTTAGTCCAGGATGCCTTGGACAAGGTGAAGATTATTCAGGATAGACTTCGTACAGCTCAGTCCAGGCAGAAGAGTTATATGGATCGCAGAGTTCGAGATTTGGCATTCATGATAGGAGACCGGGTATTTCTTCGAGTGTCGCCTATGAAAGGCGTGATGAGGTTCGGGAAGAAGGGAAAGTTGAGCCCTAGGTACATTGGACCATTTGAGATTTTGGATAAGGTGGGAGAGGTGGCCTATAGAACTGCCTTGCCACCTAGTTTGTCAGCTGTGCATCCAGTATTTCACGTGTCTATGCTCCAGAGGTATATTGCGAATCCATCTCATGTACTTGACTTCAGCGGTGTCCAGTTGGACTAGGATTTGTCTTACGAGGAGGAGCCGGTAGCTATATTAGACCGGCAGGTGCGACGTTTGAGATCGAAGAGCTATCCTTCGGTTCGTGTTCAGTGGAGAGGTCAGCCTGTTGAGGCAGCTACCTGGGAGTCCGAGTCCATTATGCGGAGCTGATATCCCAATCTTTCCTTTGACTCAGGTACCTTTCTATATCCGTTCGAGGACGAACGTTTTTTTTAGAGGTGGAGATTGTGATGACCCAAAAGGTCATCCTATGTAAATTTGATTATGACTGTGTTACGAGGCCCCAAAATCCTCCGTTAATCTCACCTCCATGTGCGTGCATAGCCCGGGCGCGTGGCCGGGAAGCCTTCAAGTGGAAACTTGATAAAGAATTAAAATTATGATAATTAATTGAATAAAGTTGACCTTGGTCAACATTTTTGGTAAATGGACCCAGACCCGTGATTTGACAGTCCCGAAGGGTCCGTAGGAAATATGGGACGTGGGCGTATACCCAGAATCGAATTCTGAGGTGCCAAGTCCGAGAAATGAATTTTTAAAGAAAATTGTTTTCTGAAAATAATAAAGGCTTATGAAAATGAACCTCAATGTGAAACCTGTGTTGCCGGGTCCGTAATATGGTACCGGAGCACATAACAGGTTTAATATATGTTATGTGAGCTATCTGTGAAATTTGGTGTAAAACGGACTTGAAATGACGTATTTCGGATAAAAATCGGAATAATTGAACCTTATGATGTTTTAAGACAATTCTATGAATTTTGAGGTTTAATTAATTGATTTGGATGATTTAAATGCTTTAATAAGTCCGTAGAACGATTTGGGAGTCATGTGTGTTCTTGGTTTCGAGACCCGAGGGCTCGGGTGAGTTTCGGGTAGTTAACGGGGTGTGCAAAGTGGAAAAAATTGTGTGTTTTTGATGATTTGCTGGTGTCTGGTGTAATACCCTTCGCGAACGCGGCCAAGGGCTCGCGAGCGCGAAGGGTAAATAATGGTGGCCTGGGTTTTACTCTACGCGAACGCGTAGAGGGAGACGCGAACGCGGAGCACTGGGCAGTGCTTCTACGCGAACGCGTCCCTAGGGGTGCGAACACGGCTTAGGGAGAGGTCGGGGGACAGGGGAGTTTTGTTCTTCGCGAACGCGGGCGTAGGCTCGCAAACGCGGAGGCCTAGGAGTCAGACCTTCGCGAATGCGTCCCTGGCTCCGCGAACACGTAGGTCCCAGCAGCTAACCCTTCGCGAACGCGGCTAGGGGCCCGCGAACGCGAAGGGTATTTTTGCCCAGTTATTAAAATACCCCAAAAACAGAATACCATACGGGATTTTCATAAATTTCACTTCCTTCTTCTTCTCCAAGCCTCATTGAAGACCTCCAAGCCATTTTCTTCTCCATAACCATTTGATTAAGTGTTCCTAACACTAATTTCTTCTATTTTCCTTCCCTAATCACTAGAATCTAGGCCTAAAATCTTAAAATCAAAGTAGGAATTAGGGGTTTGGGGGAAAGTTAGGGTTTATGGGATTTTGGGTAATTCAATCTCAATTTGGGGTCGGATTTCAAAACAAATTATATATTTGGACTCGTGGGGGTATGGGTAATCGGGTTTTGGCCCGAGCCTCGTGTTTGGACCAAGCTGGCCCGAGGTCGAATTGTGGTATTTTTGGAAGAATGATAGAGAATGTATAATTAGGCTTTGGAATTGGGTTTTTGAGTAATTATTTATGTTAATAAATCAATTATGTCTAGATATTATCGACTCGGAGTTGGATTCGAGAGAAAAGGCTATAATTGAGGCTTGACTTGCACTTTGGAGCCGAGGTAAGTGTTTGGCCTAACCTTCCCTTGAGGGAATAGGTATAGAGTCTTGTTTGCTATGTGTAATTCATGTCCAACGTATAGGCGAGGTGACGAGTGCCTATATGTTGCGGTCAAGCATGCCCGTGAGTAAATTGTGATGAATTGTACCGTGTTCTTGATATTCTCTGTACTATGAATAATTGGTGATTTAGGAGTGATACATTGATGTTGTTTCATGACGTGGGAAATTATTGATTAATTGTTCAGTTGGGGCTTTTACTGTTGAAATTGTATTACTAAGCGAGTTTGGTTATAGCTGAATCTCTTGCCGGGACGATAGAATTTAGTTGAGTATTTCTGTACACTTGAAATTTCTTATTGTTAGTTTTCGCATTATATTGTTGTTTGTTTATTATTTATCGCACGAGGGGACATGCCGTGCTGATTGTTTATTATTTATCACACGAGGGGACATGCCGTGTTGATTGTTTATTATTTATCACACGAGGGGACATGCCGTGTTGATTGTTTATTACTTATCACACGAGGGGACATGCCGTGTTGATTGTTTATTATTTATCACACGAGGGGACATGCCGTGTTGATTGTTTATCATTTATCACACGTGGGGATATGCCGTGTCGATTGTTTATTATTTATCACACGAGGGGACATGCCGTGATGATTGTTATTATTTATCACACGAGGGGACATGCCGTGCCGATGTGTTACTGTTTGATGCACGAGGGGACATTCCGTGCCGAGTGATTTGTGAGGTGATGCACGAGGGGACATGCCGTGCCTTGTGTTGTTCATTATCTGTTCTGAGGCGTTAAGTTCCTGCTTTTACCGTTACATTTCAGTTGTTACCCTGTTCCACTATGCTAGTATTTGTTGCCCCTCTTATCCCCATCATGTTTCTCCCCGTATCTGTTTATACTGTTCATTTCCGTCGATATTTTCTTGTTATTATATAGAATTGCACAGGTATGTATATTGTTGTCGGTCCTAGCGTCGTCACTACTTCGCCGAGGTTAGGCACGTCACTTACTCAGTACATGGGGTCGGTTGTACTGATGCTACACCTGCACTTCTTTATGTTATGCAGACTTCGCAGCCGGACCTTGTGGGCACTGACGGAGGGAGCATTCCACCAGCTATTCCGGAGACCTCGAGGTAGACCCGCTGACGTTCGTGGGCCTTGGCGTCACCTTCTACCCTTCTCTTTCAGTTCTGTCTTATTTTATAGTTTCAGAGACAGTCATATGTAGTTATTTTCAGACCATTGTATTCAGTAATCTCATAGACAGTTCGTGACTATGTGACACCAGTTCTGGGATATGTATATGGGTTTTATTACGAAGTTGCTATATTATTTTGAATTTAGTTAACCTTCATATTGTTGACCATCGGTGCCTTAGTTATCTTGTTTATTTTAGTTGTAATGAGTTTATTTGGTTCAAACATTGGCTTGTCTAGCAGGTTCAACGTTAGACGCAGTCATGGGCCCGAAGGTGGGATTTCGGGTATGTCTGTGTGTGTGTGTTTGTGTGTGTGCGTGTTAGAGAGATAGAGTTACGCATGTGGTGAGACAAGGTGGGAACATTATTATGCTCGTGTGGTGAGACAAGGCGGACATTTATTTACTAATTGCACACGTGGCGAGACAAGGTGGGCTATATCACAGATTGATTTGTGGTGACTTGCGATGGCCTAGGGGCATTCTTCTTGTTGATATTTGTGTAGTGGATCACTTACATGTGCGAGTTTTATCTTGTGGAAAATTATGGGAAAACATTTTACTTGTTTTCCATTTTCTGTCACGACCTAAATTCCCCCAACCTTAGGGATCGTGATGGCGCCTAACACTACACTTGCTAGGCATGCCAATGTTAGAGTTCGATTAACTACTTCCTTTGATTTTCCATTTAAACATAATGAACAACTATAAAAAAAACTTAAGCTACTGACTTTCAATGAATAATTCTAGAGATAAAATAATAAACACTTAAATAAACCGAGGCACGAACTAATTATATAAGTAACTCTAAAACTACCTCAGGGTCTGGTGTCACGATTCACGAACTACTAAAGAATACTACAAATACTGGGCTGAAAGAAATAGAGTAACTGTTCCGAATATAACAAAATAGTATTCATAAAAATAGGGGAAGACTCTTGGGATCTGCGAACGCCGGCAGATATACCTCGTGTCTCAAGAAAAGCGGGTAGCTGCTACTAAAAATCCCTACTGTTGGCTGTTACCTAGATCTGCACAAAAGAGTGCAGAGTGTAGTATCAGTACAACCGACCCCATGTACTGAGTAAGTGCCGAGCCTAACCCCGATGAAGTAGTGACGAGGCTACGGCGGGGCATTAACAATATAACCTGTGACAATAATAAATAATAAAGAAAGAACGAAATCTAAAACAAGTAAATAATAACAACTGCAACAACAATTTAAGATAACTCAGACACCTTTGACCTATGTCTCAGCTATACCCAATCCTCGAATAAATTTCCAAATTTCCAAACTTCACTTTAAATTAACCACATGTACAAAATATGAGAAAAACTGTAGAGTAAAACAAGAATTTTCAAATCTTTGTAATTAAAATCAGTAAAGCATAATTATTCACCCTTATCACTGTCTTGTTGCGGCGTGCAACCCGATCCTAGCGCTCCACACTTATCACAATCATTAATCCACCCATATCACAATCAATTTCTCCACCCTTATCACAATCAATTACGCCCCTTATCACAATAAATTTCGCCCCCTTATCACAATCAAATTTTATTTGTTTATCAAAAACTTTCACAATTCAGCCCAAGCCTTTCACAACACCTTTATCTCAACATTTATAAACAAAAAACTATACTTCTCATAAACTCGTCAATATTATCACCACAAGGGAACCGGATAAACAACCAGTACTCTTCCAAAATAATCATAACAATATTTAACAACAAAGTAATAAGGCAGGTAGTCATAGAAATAATAATGAACGTAGAACAATTAAGACAAGAATCAATTAAATTGAAAACGGGGAAGGGATCATCTATGACAGATAATTTGGTGGTGCATAGATACTCGTCACCTCACCTATACACCACACACATGCTAATTCACATAACAAATAAGTTGGGGTTTCCTATTCCCTCAAGTCAAGGTTAAACCAAGCACTCACCTCAATTTCGTAGGCCACTCACTGCTCAACTATAGCTTTTCCTTTAGAATCTTGCTCTAACTTGCTCGAATCTAATCATAATTAACTTAATATCATTAATTAAGGCTAAAGGAACTAACTTTATTAAAATTTATAATTTCTCCTAAGTTTTCTAAAAAAAGGTGAAAATCCGACCCCGGGCTCGCTTGGTCCAAACTCGGGGTTCAGAACAAATTACGTTTACCCATTCACCCACGAACCCAAATATACAATTAATTTCGAAATCCAACCTCAATTCGAGGTAAAAATTCGATGTTTACAAAATTCTCTAATTCTACCAAAACCTTCAATTTTTACCATGAAAAGTCTTAGTTGTTTTTATTTAAAAGTGATGAAAAACAATAAGGAATTGAAAGAGTAAAGTTTAGAATTGATTAACTATGACTTGTGGATGATATTTGGTGAAGAAATTCGCTCCTAGGGATGTGGGGTTCGAGAATATGAAGAAGAAGAAGAAGAAGGTATGCTCGTTTTTATAAGGGTTTATATACGCCTAGGCCAAGCTTTTATGCATTCGCGACTGAGGGACCGCGTTCGCGTAGTGTCCGGGTCCCTAGACCTATGCGTGCTCGTCCTAAGGCCTGTGTTCGTAGAGCTTTAGCTCCTTGGGCTCTCCGCGTTCACGTGGTGCATTGTGCGTTCGCATAACACAGTTGGCCTCCCCTCCCCCAGGTCCCAGCTACACTATGCGTTCGCATCTTGGGGGGGGAGGGGTGCGTTCGCATAGACAAAATGACCCCCCACCTATTTTACCCTGTGCATTCGCATTCATAGGGGTGCGAACGGAATGCACTAAATAGCTGTGCACCAGCAACAACAAAGACAACATAAAATTCAAGTGTAATAACATCTCGTGGCCTATCCGAAACTCACCCAAGCCCTTGGGGCTCTAAACAAAACATGCACGCAAGTCTTAAAACATCATATGGATCAAATCATGAAATAACATGTAAAACTATGAATTAAACCTCAAAACTCATCATTTTCCTCAAGAACACTTAAAGTTCATAACTTTTCAATCGGATGCCCGAATCACGTCAAATAAACTCCGTTTTCACCAAATTTCACTGTTAACCTTTAAATACTCTAACAAATCTGTACCGGGTTCTGGAACCAAAATACGGGCCCGATACAAATGGTTTCAAACATTAATTCTTTTCTTTATTTCAAAAATTGATTTCTAAGGCTTGAGACCTCAGAATTCATTTCCGGGCATACGCCCGAGTCCCATATTTTTCTGAGGACCTCCCGGAATCGTCGGAACACGTGTCCGGGTCTGGTTACTCAAAATATTGACCAAAGTCAACTATAATCAAATTTTAACTCTAGAAATTACTATTTCTCATATTTTCACATAAAAGCTTTCCGGTTCACGCCCGGACTGCGCACGGAAATTGAGATATTTAAAATTAATCCTTTTAGGGCTATTAAGCCTAGAACGGAGTCTAAATTCATAGAATGACCCCTTGGGTCATCACAATCTCCACCTCTAAAACAAACGTTCGTCCTCGAACGGACATAAAAAATTACCTGAATTGGCGAACAAGTGTGGATATCTACTCTACATGTCCGAATCGGACTCCCAAGTAGCTGCCTCAACAGGCTGGCCTCTCCACTGCACCCGAACTGATGGATAAATCTTAGACCTCAAGTGGCGAACCTGTCGGTCTAAAATAGCTATCGGCTCCTCTTCATAAGTCAAGTCTTTGTCCAATTGGACAGAGCTGAAATCTAACATGTGGGACGGGTCACCATGATATTTCCGGAGCATAGACACATGGAATACTGGATGAACTGAGGATAACCCTGGAGGAAACGCGAGTATATAAGCTACCTCCCCCACTCTATCAAGAATCTCAAATGGCCCGATGTACCTAGGGCTAACTTACCCTTCTTTCCAAACCTCATAATACCCTTAATGGGCGACACACAAAGCAATACTCTCTCTCCCACCATGAATGCCACATCACAAACCTTACGATCAACATAACTCTTTTTCCTAGACTGAACTGCACGAAGTCTCTCCTGAATAATCGTGACCTTATCCAAGGCCTACTGAACTAAGTCTGTACCTAGTAACCTAGCCTCTCTCGGCTTGAACCATCCAACTGGAAATATGCACCGCCTACGATATAATGCCTCATAAAGAGCCATCTGAATGCTCGACTGATAGCTATTATTATAAGCAAACTCCGCTAACGGCAAGAACTGATTCCACAAATTTCTAAAGTCAATAACACAAGCGCGGAGCATATCCTTCAATATCTGAATGGTACGCTCGGATTGCCCATCAATCTGAGAGTGAAATGTTGTACTCAACTCCACTCTGGTACCCAACTCACGCTGAACTGCCCTCCAAAAGTGCGAAGTAAACTGCGTACCTCGATCGGAAATGATAGACACGATCACACCATTAAGGCGAACAATCTCCCGGATATATATAACTCAGCCAACCGCTCTGAAGTATAAGTACTCGCCACAGGAATGAAATGCGCTGATTTAATTAGCCTATCCGCAATAACCCAAACTGCATCGAATTTCCTCTGAGTCCGTGGGAGTCCAAAAACGAAGTCCATAGTGATACGCTCCCACTTCCACTCAGGAATCTCTATCTGCTGTAGCAAACCACCAGGTCTTTGATGCTCATACTTTACATGCTGACAATTTAAGCAATGAGCCACATACGCAACAATGTCCTTATTCATCCTTCTCCACCAATAATGCTTCCTCAAGTCTTGGTACATTTTGGCTGCACCTGGGTGAATCAAATACTTAGAACTGTGAGCCTCCTCAAAGATCAACTCACGAAGGCCATCAACATTAGGCACACATAACCGAACCTGCATCCTCAAAACACCATCATCTCCAACTGTAACTTGCTTGGAACTACCGTGCTGAACAGTGTCCCTAAGGACCATCAAATGCGGGTCATCATCCTACTGCTCTTGGATACGCTCAATTAGAGAAGACCGAGCAACTGTACAAGCTAGAACGCTGCTGGGCGAAATATCCAACCTCACGAACTGATTAGCTAATGTCTGAATATCTGAGGCTAATAGTCTCTCAGCAACTAGAATATAGGAAAGGCTACCCATACTCACCGCCTTCCTACTCAATGCATCGGCCACCACGTTGGCCTTCCCTAGATGATACAATATGGTGACATCATAATCCTTCAGTAACTCTAACCATCTCCGCTACCTCAAATTTAGATCTTTCTGCTTAAATAAGTACTGGAGGCCGCGATGGTCAGTAAAAGCCTCACACGACACGCCGTAAAGATAGTGCCTCCAAATTTTCAATGCATGAACAATGGCTGCTAACTCTAAGTCATGAACATGGTAATTATTCTCATGGACTTTCAGCTGCTGAGACACATATGCAATCACCCTGCCATCCTGCATCAATACTGCTCCCAGTCAAACTCGAGAATCGTCATAATGCACCGTAAAAGAACCCGAACTTGATGGTAATACCAACACCGGTGCTGAAGTCAAGGCTGTCTTGAGCTTCTGAAAGCTCGCCTCGCACTCATCTGACCATTTAAATGGGGCACCTTTCTGAGTCAATTTAGTCATTGGGGCTGCTATGGATGAGAACGCCTCCATAAAACGATGGTAGTAACCCGCCAAACCCAAGAAGCTCTTGATCTCCGTAGATGTAGTGGGTCTAGGCCAGTTCTTGACTGCCTCAATTTACTTAGGATCGACCTGAATACCCTTAGCCGATACAATATGACCCAGGAAGGCTACTGAATCTAACCAGAACTCACATTTTGAAAACTTGGCATATAACTGATTATCTCTCAAGGTCTAGAGTGCTATAAGGAGGTGCTGCTCATGCTCTTTCCGACTGCAGGAGTATATAAGAATGTCATCAATGAACATGATAAAAAAAGAGTCTAGATGGGGCTTGAAAACTCGATTTATCAAGTCCATAAAGGCTGCTGGAGCATTAGTCAGCCCAAAAGACATAACCAAAAATTCATAGTGCCTATACCTCGTCCGAAAGGCTGTCTTAGGAACATCGGACGCCCTAATCTTCAGCGTATGATATCCTGATCTCAAATAAATTTTTAAAAATACCTTAGCACCACGAAGCTGATCAAATAGGTCATCAATTTTCGGCAACAGATACTTGTTCTTGATAGTAACTTTATTCAGCTGCCAGTGATCTATACACATCCTTATCGACCCATCTTTCTTCTTTACAAACAAAACTGGTTCACCCCAAGGCGAGACACTGGGTCTTATGAAACCCTTATCTAGCAAGTCTTGCAACTGTTCTTTCAACTCTTTCAATTCTGGTAAGGCCATCCGATATGTAGGAATGGAAATGGGCTGAGTTCCCAAAGCCACATCAATACAGAAATCAATATCCCTATCGGGTGGCATACCCGGCAGGTCTGCAGGAAATACCTCGGGAAACTCACGAACAATAGGAACTGACTCTATGGAAGAAACCTCGGCATCAGAATCACAAATATGTGCCAAATAAGCCAAACACCCCTTCTCCACCATGCAGCGAGCCTTGGTATATGAAATCACCCGGTTGAGAGAATGACCAAGAGTCCCTTTCCATTATAATTAAGGCAACCCCGATAAGGCTAAAGTAACTATCTTGGCGTGACAGTCTAAAATGGCATAATAGGGCGACAACCAATCCATGCCCAATATAACATAAAAATCAACCATGTTTTGAAGTAAAAGATCCACACTAGTTTCAAGACCTTCAATGACTACCACGCACAAACGATACACACCGTCTACCACAATAGCATCCCCCACCGGTGTAGACACATAAACAGGAACACTCACGGAGTCACCGGGCACATTCAAATACGAGGCAAAAAAGGATGATACATAAGAATAAGTAGACGCCGGATAAAACAAAACTGAAGCAGCTCTATCACAAACTGAGATGATACTTGTAATAACAACGTCGGAGGACTCCGCCTCAGGCCTGGCTAGAAATGCATATAGTCGGGCCCGGGCCCCGCCACCCTGAACCACACCTCTGGGAGGACCTCCACCTCTATCTATCTGTCCTCCACTTCTAACATTCTGGCCTCTACCTCTAACTATCTGACCCCTACCCTTTGATGGCTGGGAAGGTGGTACTGGAGCTGGTGCTGAAACTATATCACGAGAACCCTGTTGCTGAAACTAATTACCCGCGAATTTCGGACAAGTCCTACGAACATGCCCATATTCACCACACTTAAAACATCCCTGCTGAAGAGTATGCTGAACCGGACGAATCGGCTGACCACGCGGAACACTCTGCAGAGCAGGTGCTCTAATAAAGGTTGAAGGAGCACTATAGACTGGCTGAGCAGAAGGAGGCATATAAAAACCACGACCTCCGAAAGTACCATGTGAAGCCAATTGTGCTGAATGGAATAGCCTGGAAGAATGGACTCTGCTAAATGAAGTCCCGCCTCCAGATGAGGCACCACTGAAACCACCGGAATGGCAAGGTCTCTTGTCTGATCCCGACCTCCCATCCCAAGAACTGACTCAACCCTCCTAGCTATATTAACTGCATCCTATAAAGAAATCTCGATCCCTGTCTCCTTGGCCATCTGCAACCTGATGGGCTGAGAAAGGCCATCAATAAACCGTCTGATCCTCTGTCTCTCTCTTTGTGGGCATTAAGAGAATAGCATGTCTAGCCAAATCCACGAAATGAGTCTCATACTGGGTTACAATTATGTTGCCCTACTGAAGTCGCTCAAACTGACGACGCTTCTCATCTCGGGTAGTAACGGGCAAGAAATTCTCCAAAAATATATGAGAGAATTGATCCTAAGTCATAGCAAGTGATCCAACTGGCGTAGTAAACAAATAGTCCCTCCACCATTTCTTGGCGGAACTAGTCATCTAAAAAGCCGCGAAATCAACCCCATTGGTCTCCAAAATACCCATATTACGTAGAACCTCATGACAACTATCCAGATATTCCTGGGGGTCCTCTGAAGTAGCACCAATGAAGTGGACAGGGAAAATCTTGATAAACCTGTCTAGTCTCCACAAAGCATCCGAAGACATATCTGCCCCATTAACGGGCGACACTGCTCCAACCGACTGAATTACCTCAACTGGATTGGCTACTGGGGTCTGAACTTGAGGAGTAGTCTGAACTGGAGTGTGGGTAGCAGAAGTCTGGACCCCTCCTCTAGCCTGAGATACGGGTGCTCCAACCGGGAATGTGCCAGTCTGGGCCACACTCTCCATCAGTCCCACTAAATGGACAAAAGCATCCTGAAGAACCGGTGTAGTAATAAACCCCTCGGGAACTTGAGCTGGTCCAGCTGGAACCCCCTCATCAACCTCGATCTGAGGTTCCACAGCTGGGTCTGCTTCCTGAGCAATGGGCCGAGTCCTACCCCTACCTCAGCCTCCGGCGTGACCTCAGCCTCTGCCCCTAGTAGGAGCTGCTACTGCTGGGGGGACGGAATGCTGGTCAGCGGAAGATGAAGCATGCGTTCTCGCCATCTGCGAGAGAATAGAAGAATTCAAATCAGTATTTGAGATACAAGAATTGCACGATATAATAGAAATAAAAATGGAGTTATTTCCTAACTTAATAGCCTCCGAGAGATAAGTACAGACGGATAAACAATGCCAAACTGCTCAACCTTTTTGTACCACAAGGGAACTGGATAAACAACCAGTACTCTTCCAAAATAATCATAACAATATTGAACAACAACGTAATAAGGTCAGGTAGTCATCGAAACAATAATGAACGTAGAAAAATTAAGACAAGAATCGATTAAATTGAAAACGGGGAAGGGATCATGTATGACCGACAATTTGGTGGTGCATAGATACTCGTCACCTCACCTATACACCACACACATGCTAATTCACATAATAAATAAGTTGGGGATTCCTATTCCCTCAAGTTAAGGTTAAACCAAACACATACCTCAATTTCGTAAGCCACTCACTGCTCAAGTATAGCTTTTCCTTTAGAATCTTGCTCTAGCTGTCTCGAATCTAATCATAATTAACTTAATATAATTAATTAAGTCTAAAGGAACTAACATTATTAAAATTTATAATTTTCTTAAGTTTTCTAAAAAAAGTGAAAACCCGACCCCGGGCCTGCTTGGTCCAAATTCGGGGTTTAGAACGAGTTACGTTTACCCATTCACCCACGAACCCAAATATACAATTAGTTTCGAAATCAGACCTCAATTCGAGGTAAAAATTCGATTTTTACAAAATTTCCTAATTCTACCCAAACCTTCAATTTTTACCATGAAAATTCTTAGTTTTTGATTTAAAAGTGATTGAAAACAATAAGGAATTGAAAGAGTAAAGTTTAAAATTGATTAACTATGACTTGGGGATGATATTTGGTGAAGACATTCGCTCCTAGGGCGGTGGGGTTCGAAAATATGAAGAAGAAGAAGAAGGTCTGCCCATTTTTAAAAGGGTTTATATACGTCTGGGCCAGGCTTCTATGCGTTCGCGACTGAGGGACCGCGTTCACGTAGTGTCCGGCCCCCCAGACCTATGCGTTCGCGTCCTAAGGCTTGAGTTCGCGGATCTTTAGCTCCTTGGGCTCTCCGCGTTCGCGTGGTGCACTGTGCGTGCGCATAGAACAGTTGGCCTCCCCTACCCCAGGTCCCAGCTACACTATGCGTTCGCATCTGGGGGTGCGTTCGGATAGAACAAAAAGACCCCCACCTATTTTACCCTGTGCGTTCGCATTCATAGGGGTGCGAACGCAAAGCATTAAATAGTTGTGCACCAGAAACAATAAAGACAACATAAAATTCATGTGTAAAAACATCCCATGGCCTATCCGAAACTCACCCGAGCCCTCGGGGCTCTAAACAAAATATGGACGTAAGTCTTAAAACATCATACGAACTTGCTTGTGTGATCATATCATGAAAATAACATGTAAAACTATGAATTAAACCTCAAAACTCATCATTTTCATCAAGAACACTTAAAGTTCATAACTTTTCAACCGGATGACCGAATCACGTCAAATAAACTCCGTTTTTCAGTTAACCTTTAAATACTATAACAAATCTGTACCGGGCTCCGAAACCAAAATATGGGCCCGATACCAATGGTTTCAAACATTAATTCTTTTCTTTATTTCATTAATATTTCAGCAAAACAATTCTTTCAAAAATTAATTTCTAAGGCTTGGGACATCAGAATTCATTTCCGGGCATACGCCCCAGTCCCATATTTTATTGCGAACCTCCCAGGGTCGTCGAAACAGGGATCCGGATCCGTTTACTCAAAATGTTGATCAAAGTCAACTATAATCAAACTTTAACTCTAGAAATTACTATTTCTCATATTTTCACATAAAAGCTTTTCGGTTTTACATCCGGACTGCGCACACAAATCGAGGTATTTAAAATTAACCTTTTTAGGGCTATTAAGACTAGAACGGAGTATAAATTCATAGAATGACCCCTTGGGTCATCTCATTTTCTCTATAATTACTAGCTGGCATGAACTATGTTAGAGCACTTGCACATGCATACACATAATTAATCACTCTTATCAGTTAATAGGATGGATGTTGATATTGTTGAGTATTGATATACACCCTCGTATGGTTATATTAGCATGTGAGTCATCCGTGCAATTATTGTTTGTAGCGAAGGCACAAGATACCAAGTGTTTAGGGTTCACAAATTGGAACCCATGAATTTATGAATATTTTGAGGTTCGGTGCCTCGTGGTGATTATTGGATAAAACCTGGCGTGAAAGCGATTATTTTCATCTAGCTGATACTTGTCCTTCTTTTGGTTGTGTTCTATAGGTTTAGACTGCACCCAACTTACCCTATTGTGTTGTCACTTGTTGTGTTCCGCTGCTAATTGTTGTTTTTATTTCTTATTGCAAGTACGATATTATAGTTGTCATTATGCATAGGTTTATAAAGATATCATATTCCTGTTAGTCCTAAACTTATACTTGTACAAGTTATTTAGTCCAGTAGGTTCCTTAACTGTCCCTCATCATTACTCCTCCGAGGTTAGTCTTGATACTTGCTGAGTACCCTTGTGGTATACTCATACTACACTTCTGCACATTTTTGTGCAGATCCAGGTATTGAGGAGTCAGTCGATCGTTAGCTAGCTGTTCAGATCTTGCGGTGGAGACTCAAGGTAAACCTGTTGCTGCGTTCGTAGGCTTCAGAGACACCTTCTAGTTCTTTTGTTTTACACTGTTTACTCCTATTTTGGAACAGTTGTATTTAGAGGTTTTCTAGCAACTCTGTAGAGCTTATGACTTGTACTACCAATTTTGGGACTGTAATACTTGTATAGAGAATTCTGAATTTGGAATTGCTAATCTTTATTTATTTTGTTATTATTTTCAGAAGTAGTTAGGCTTACCTAGTCCCTATGACTAGGTGCCATCACGACACCCAACTGAGAGAAATTTGGTTCTTGACATTACAATTTTACTACATAACAAATGTAGTTCAACTGTATGTCTCTATAATCATTCTGTCAAATATTGAACAAATGAATATACAGAGGTCTGAATTGCAATACTTTTAATTGAGTGCAAGTTTTTCTTATTATCGTAATACTAATACGGTACAATTGGCAAGCAATTGTAATACAATTGGAGAAGTATTAGGAACAATAAAGTTGATTGATATGCAAACATCTCCGCCAATCGTGGAATATGAAAGCATCATCATAACAGAACATACACAAAATGTAATCGAAATAGGTCGAGTTTACCAAGACAAGCAAATAATTGTCAGTGCAATAAATCGCTATTCTATCATGAATAAGTTTAAATTTAGGATGAAAAGGTCTAGTGCAAGAAGGTAGGAACATTTTATTTGTTAAATGCATATTGTGTATAAGTCATAGTTGTTTTGTATATATTGTATAAAAAGTGTTTAAGATAAGTTTTTTTTTGCATAAACAACCTTGTATTTTGTGGCTACAATTTCCATAACATTTTTTTGAATTGTTTTTTATTCTGTAGCCACTGCCTCGTATGTGTCGGTAAAAATTGTACGCGACACTTCAAGTCCACTAGCATAAATGATTCAACATTGTTCAAGGTTTAAAAATTTAATATATTGCATATATGGGAATTATGCTAACAACTAGCACAACGGATACAACAGGTAATGTAGATTAATTGTAAAAATATTGTAATAACGTTGTTTTTCAGACTCTATTTTTTATGTTCTCAAGTTTTATTAAAGAAACTGAATTTCCTTTTGCCACCTGCGTGATAGGTAGCATATTACCACTAGCATACGCCATTGTTGATTCAGTAAATGACGCATCATGGAGGTGGTTGTTTGAGAAATTCAAACATGCATATGGTGGAAAACCAAATATGTGTGTTGTTTCGAACCAGAATGAGAGTATCTTGAAGGCAATATCTACTGTTTATACCGGCATGCTAAATTTTGCTTGCATGTGGCATATTTGGACAAATGTAAGTTCAAAGTTCAAGAAGGATCATCTAAAGTTAAGAGAATTATACTTTACCACGACACAATCATACATGCTTGATGAATTTAATGAAAGAATGTCAAAGATTGAAGTGATCGACACACGTGTTAAAAAATACATACGATATTCGATATTACAAATTGTTCCAGGTACATGCTACAGTGAAAAAAACACGATGATGTCAAACATTGCTGAGTCATTGAATGCGGTAACCAAAGATGGAAGAGAGTTGCCCGTAGTAGAACTATTAGAGTACATGAGGACTCTTCTTGAACGTTGGACTAATGAAAAGTTATTGAATGCAAAGGGTACATTCACATACCTTGGAAAAAATACAACAAAGATTTTGTGGACAGCATGACATTATCACAGAATATGAGAGTAAGTTATAGCTAATAACATCAGATCATTGATTTCCAATTGTAGAAAAGTTGTTGTATAATTGTAGTTAGTTTGTTTTGTATCTGTTGCTGACAACTTGTTGTGTATTTGTAATGAAATTATAGGTGAGGGCTTGAACATATTACATCCATACTATGATAGATGGTGTGAAACGCTTCATTGTTTTCCTTTAAAACATGAGATGTAGTTGTTGACAATTCCAGCTTGATGAACTTCCTTGTGCATATGCTTTGGTGGCTTTGAGGCACAAGAACAAGTCTTTGAAAACTATTGTTCTCCTTATTACAAGAGGGAGATCCTTCTGTAGACTTATGAAATACCAGTAGATCCACTTCGCGATGAAAGCAAATGGAATGTGCCACAACATATACTTGAAAAAGTTGTAAAGCCACCTACCGGGAAAAGGCAACCAGGGAGACCTAAAAAACAAAGATACAAATCATATGATGAAGCAAATGCAAAAAAGTACAAGGTTTCATGTGGCAACTGCGGAGTAGAAGGGCATAACAAAAGATCTTGTAGGAATGCTCCTAAAGAAAATAAAAATTGATACAGTTTAAAGTTTTTTTTGCTGAGTACTGTTGATGATAATCTGTCCTTTAAGACATAAGAAGTTGTATCTGTTATGATCTGGAGAATTATAGTTGTGGTGTAAATGTGTTGCTAATTTGAATAAACATTGTCTCATATAATGAATGTGTGCTAAACAGATTTTAACTCTTAATGCAATTGGTTTATAGTTGTTTAGTTCAAATACTGGGTTTACTTATTACTTTCACCCTTTCCTAACAACACTGCTAAATTGAATAGATTATGTATTTTTGTAAAGTAATTGTAAAAATAATTGTAGTTATGTTATAAACAAATTATATAATATCAATATCGAGATCAAGTACTAACAACTTTCAACTAAAGAAAAAGGAACAAATGTTTTCTATTCTATGTAGTAGAGTTTTGAACAAAATAACAACACAAAAGGTAAAACAAGTGTAACACAAATCTGCTACAAATAAATTGCAGCTGAATCCTTCTTAATACACAATGTTTCTACAACTTTACTAAAATCCAGTTATATCTAAACACTTTAACTACAAATTTTCTATTGGAAATAATGTTTACCTCGAAATACGAGTAATAATTAAATTAAGGATACACAATATGATTCAATGCCAATTGATAAACGAATAAGTAAATAGATGTATTTACACGATTAAGATAAATCAAACAAGTGTCGTTGTAATTTATCGACCTCGATCCGAAGAGGCTCGAGATCAAGTGTTAAGAACAATAAGCACAACAAGAACAATAGTAAATTGTAAGCAAGTAAAAGAGCAGTGTATTGTTATTTCTCAATAAGTGAATGTAATGTATCCTAGTTACAAATGAACATGGTTCATCTTTATATAGTAGAGGAATACTAAATAAAGTATAACTCTAATTTCAGAAGTAAAATCTATGATTGGTATCCATAACCATTGGCGGTTTTGCCACTCCCGAGATTCCCGCCGAGATTTGTGGCCAATCACTGATATCTTGCTATTCTATTGCTCGATGTCGATCATGTATGGTCTCGATCCTTCGGTCTTCGTGTTCTTCGAGCTCAAGCTCTCTTCAACATGAACTTAATCTCGAGGCAGACCCTCGAGCCCATAAAATTGGATGTGCTCCATTTTAACCGTATAGAGATAGTCCCCGCGTTTTCTAGAATAAAATTATAAGAAATGACTTGATCCTCGATTCCCTTGCATCTCGATTATGACGTCGCCTCCATGACGTAAGCGATAGATATGACCGAAACGTCCTGTCGGTTCGATTCCCAACACCATCAATGCATGTTAGTCGTCGGTCGGCCACTAGCGATACCAAACCGTCATCACAAGCCTATAAATACCACCTCTTTTGTTGATTCAAACTTTACTTTGCTTTGATTAGAAACTTCTTGACTCCCCAATTTTCCCTATATTTCTCTCATCGCTGCTAGTTACACCACCTTTGTTTTTACCGGAGCCACCAATTGTACGCCTTCTTTCTACTTTATTCACATATACAAATGGCAAAAACCTCCAAAATTGTGCTGCAAAAGGAAAAAGCCCCGTCTTCCTCCTCCCGGACGGAAGGTGATAAGACGCCGGTAGAACCCCCCACATGAATACGTTCCTGGCCCATGCATCCTTAAAACTGACTTTAAAGTCGATAACCCCTCATCGGTGCCGGGCCGATGCGAACATGCGTCGATGTACATGTGTTCGATTACCGAGGGCCATGTCGATGCAATGAAGAGGGACTACAAATGGGGTTTGGAGGTAGTTGTGCGCATTCCTACTCCCGAAGAGAGCATCACTACACACATAAAGGGGTTTTCGAGTGTTTACACTTACCCCTTCATGATGGGTCCCGTTGACCTCGCGATTTTTGACTTCTGCAAAAGGTACGATGTCGCCCTTGGCCAGATCTACCCTTCACTATGGTGTATAGGAATCATGTTGGGCTTCTACTCCAACGAGGTCGGGGGGTTGATATTTACTCTGAACCATCTTATACGGTTATACCGGCCTCGACTCTATCGAGGGCTAATTAAGCTTCACCGTCGAGCAACAAAGACTTTATTCTCGAGCATCGATGAGGATAAAGATCGAGGCTCGATAAGGCGATTCTTACGGGGTGGGGACATGTGATAAAATACCGAAGGAAAAAATGCCGTTCCCTGAGGAATGAAATCTTAAACGTAAGGAATTTTTATTTTTTGATTTTTGTGTTTCTTTTGATTTTGCCTAAAATTTATCTTTGATCATGTAGTTGTTCCTTGGATGCCTCAGGTGGTACCCAATTTTGAGGATTCGATCCAAAAGCTTGCTTCTACTTCTACTCGTGCCGCACGAGCATGTAGGGACTTGGAAAAGGGCATGTCGGAGGCCAAGAACCATGGTGAAGATCTCTTTGTACGTATTTCGAAGTAATTACACATTTTATTCATTACTAATCTTTCCACATGTAGGTATGATAAAAGATGCCATTCTGAGGTCTCCGAGTAAAGGAGGAGAATCCAAGTCTTCGGCTCCGAAGCCACAAAAATATAAGAAGAGAAAGGATGCCTCGCAGTCTGAGGTCTCCAAACCCATACCTCGAAGGGTGAGGACAAAAACAATTGCTCTTTCGGTAGATACGGTCCAAAAGCTGAGAGATCAAGATGAGGAAGAAGAAGACACTTCGGCGCTGGTGATCCATCCCAGAAAAGCCATCAAAATCGCCACTCCTTCTGAGTTTCCACCTGCTGCGGCTAAGCCTCGTGTCGAGGAGGCTTCGAAGAGAAAATCGGGCTCCTAACTCGAATCTCCAGAGGTTGAGATCGTTCCTCGATCAACACCTTCTACACCGGGTGGGGCTTCGAGACACATAAGATCGGACAGAGCGTCGCGAGTGACTCGCTTGAGGCCATGACAATAGGTAAACTGCCTTCAAGCCGATTTTATCCGAAGAAGCAATAAGGGAAGCCCGAGGGTTAAAGACTTCCGAGATTAATCGAGGCTCCAAAGTAGGTGATCCTTTCCAGGACTGCTTCGTGGGGGTCGATGATGCCTCTGGCATCAATGATGCTTCGATCCTCATGGTCGAAGCCCACCGTCCTTTTTCCTGGTAAGTACTAGTCGTTTGTTGGTTACTTTTCTTTTCCCCTTTCCTTACAAATCTAACATGTATTTTCCTTCTTGTATAGACTACCGCTAAATTCCGAGCTGACCTTGGTCAATGTGAGGCCAAACTCTATAAGGTCTCTAAAGAGAGAAATGCGCTGAAGATTCTTTGCAGCCAGAAGGACAAGGTCATAAACGACGTTCAAGCGGACCTGGCCAGGGCTCGTGAAGAGGAGACTAAATTAGACAAGTAGGTAATCGCCCTTCTGATAAAATATGGAATCAACTCGACCATGGAGGCTAATGCTTCGCTATCTCCGTTGCAGCAGAAGGTAGATAAGATCTAGTTGCTCCGAGTATAGGTCGATCAAGTCAAGACCGATTGTGATCGGTGGAAGGGGAACATGGACCTCCTTACTACGAAAAGGGAGGCGTCCTTGGCCAAACTATATTCAGCTGAGGCTCAACTTTGAGGCCTTAGAGAAAAGCTCGACCCATACCAAGAGGGTCAAGGAACTCAAGGCCGGGCTTGCTGAGGTCTAGGTGAAGATCGAGAAGACCAAGGTCATGATGGAAAAGTACATTTCCATATACCAGGCTGATGCTAAGGCTGTTCAAAATCAGCTAAGGGAGGCTTTCAACCGGGAGGAGTGGCGTAATGATTTGGTGAAGTGCCAATCCCATAGGGAAACCCTCGAGGAAATTCATGCTCGAGGTTTTGACCTTTACGAGGAAAATGCTCAGGCTAAAGAACTTGACACCAAAGCCAGGAAACTCGCCTCTTCTGATGATGAGGATGATGAAGTAGAGGGCAGCCAAGGCGGGTCCGAAAGTGGAGAAGATGGAGATGAAGACGTCGAAGAAATTTCTTCTGGAGAAGCTGAAGTCAATCCGAAGGGGGCTAGCCCTGATAGTAGTTAGATTTTAATTTCTCTTCTTTTTTTTAAGGCCTTGATAGACCTATTGTACATATTTTTTTTTGATATAATAGAGAAATATTTGTTCGAATGCCTTCATATGTTTTCAATTCCAGATATGTCTTTTGTCTTCGTTGAAAATGTTAAAAATTCTTATTGCGGAAATCTTACTAACTTCAAATCGTAACCAAAATAAAACCTTAAGTTTATAAACAATTAAGTTTTTGAGTTATACGAGGGTAAGTCTCCGAGTTCATAAATTTACTCGAGACTTTATCTCGGGGTGACTTGATCGAACCCATCAATGTATTATTTTTATAATCAATTTCGAATAGGCCTTGAACGTTTTAGGATAAAGTAAACCCTTAGGTTTTTACCAAGTGATAGGTAAGATTTTAGTTTACAGTAATATACCCCTTAGGATTTTTGTTGAATCCTCGAGCTATGATTAACTTTTATTCGAGCTCGGAATTGCGGAACACTTGGGTCCGAAGTGGGTGAGAACGAGGTCTCGAACTCTAATTGTATCGGACCTTAGGCTCTTTCAAATTAGCTCTTAAGCTCTTTAGGTTGGATCTTAGGCTCTTTAGATCGACCCTTAGGCTCTTTTAGATTGGGTTGATTCGGCCTCTAAAAATGGCTATAATTTTTCCCTTTAAAGCTAAAAGACATAGTGAAAATTTCTCTATGCCTTAGCATATATTAAATAGGGTTTTTCGAGGGTCTAGTGATAGAAACCCTATTTTTCCTTTTTGTGCCTTAACGTGTTTGTGTTAAGATAATTTGGTACCCCTTGAGGTTTTTTCGAAGGCTGATATTATCGAAGCCTTTTAGTTATTCGAGGTCTGATTTTATCGAAGCCACTTTTTAATTGCTTCGCCGAGGGTAGCCTTATTTAACCGATTTTTCAAAGTGTTTGAAGGCCTCTCGTTTATAGCGGAAGTCGAACATCTACTGGCCGCGTTAGTTTGGTCGTAGCCTTTAATATAGTCGTAGCCTATAATATGGCCGTAGCCTTTAATATGGCCGTATCCTTCAGGTATGTCTCTTGGACTGTTTTCCCATAACATTCCGAACTTGTTCAAGATGTTAGTCCTTGAGTATGGTGGCCTTGGCATATATATCGAGGGGTGCCTCTTTGAGGTCTTAATATTTCGAATTTAGATATCTCGAGTGTGCATTCTCCGAGTGTTCGAGGTATGCTTGTACTTGGCCCTTGAGCCATTTTTTCGTAAGTGTTAGTTTTGCACAATAGATCGGAATCATAAGTACATGACTCGTATAGTAGAAAATTTACTTCGAAACATGAGATGTTCTAGAAAAGAGAATGCTTCTTGGAATAATTTATACATGCGTACATGTTTTATTGTCGGGACTCTTCTAATCTATGTGGACACGATTCATTCGACCATTTGGCACACTAGCAAATTCTTCCTATCGAGACCCATTGATACTAGGTACATTTCTCGAACGCATAACATCTGAGGGTGATGCCCCCTAGTATTCGAGGTTGATTGAAAAGAAGCCTTGGATACGGTTGAATTATCCTCAGGTAGCACATAATTGTTGCCTCGTTAAAAACCTCGCAGGAAAAACCCATTTGGGATAAAAATCGGTCTAAGTGAAAAAGAGTGCAACGCGTACTTTAAAACCTGAGGTATCGAATTCCTGCAATTAGTTAGTTTCGAATATTTATGTAAATGAAAGAAAAGGGAAAGTCATACCGTATCAGTAGTACCACTTAAGGAGTGGTATGTTCCTGTTATTCGATAATGGTTTGCCGTTCATTGTTCCGAGCTTGTAAGATCCTTTCCCGACTATGTTGAGGCTTTGGTAGGGACCTTCCCTATTAGGACTGAGTTTCCCTTCATTAGGGTCTCGAGTGTTGATGGTGGCTTTTCTTAGGACTAAGTCCCTGACTTTGAAGTGTCGAAGATTAGTTCTCCTGTTGTAATACCTCTCGATTCGTTGCTTTTGTGCAGCCATTTGAACGAGTGCGTCTTCTCGTCTTTCATCTAACAACTCGAGGCTGGTATTCATGGCTTCGTGGTTTGATTCCTCTTTTGCATATTGGATCCTGGCGCTGGGCTCTCCCACTTCGACTGGTGTCAAGGCTTCAGAGTCGTACACTAAGGAAAATGAAGTTGCTCCCGTACTGGACTTTTAGGTTGTCCAATAAGCCCATTTGACCTCGACCAGTTTTTCTCTCCACTTCCCTTTGGCTTCGTTGAGCCTTTTCTTCAAGTTTTGGATGATAGTCTTGTCACGCCCCAAAATCGAGGGACACGACCGACGCTCGACCGGGTAGCGCTAGTCAAGCGGACCTGGATTCCTTTTTCCATCCCACGTATTACCCCGAAATTTCCGATGTACCTTATTCAATTATAATTAAGACACATTCTTACAATCTGAAATTAAATCATAGATTTCTGTCATTACCAATATGTGGTACAATACTTACAAAATATACCTAACACACAGTTTTACTTTACGTGGTCTACAAGTTATACTACCCAAAATACATATGTACATAACCCACATTTCCTATCTACGGAGCCTCTAAGAGTACGAAGGAGATTATATAATACTTGCCGGTAACAAGGCTCCGGCTATACCTTACACAAATACCAAAAGACAAATCCGGAAGAAGAGGTGGCATGAACCACACAGGGCCCCGAGAGGAGAGGGGCTCACCAAGACAGCTGATAGGACGTAGAGGAGGCTCTACTGTCGGTGGGCTGGAGTACCTGCTATAGATCCACATACAACCATCACAAGAATGTAGCTCCCCCGGCAAAAGGGACGTCAGTACACTTGAATTGTACTGGTATGTATGAACAAACTTTACTCTAAGTAAACTCAACAATGCACAGGCAAGAGACAGACAGAGGGTCACACAATCACTACACAAGATATAGAAAGAATACAATGGAAGTTCCACAATTTTTACTTCATCACAATCACAATCACAATCAGAATTACAATTCCACCCTTGTCCCTTCTCAACATTCCACCCTTATTTCTTCTGTTGCGGCGCGCAACCCGATCCCACCTATCAATCACAATCATTTATTATGTTTCTGTTGCAGCATGCAACCCGATCCCACCAGACAATCACAATCATTTGTTGTGTTTCTGTTGCGGCGTGCAACCCGATGCCACCAGACAATCACAATCACACCCTTATCACTTCTCACATACCGCCCTTATCCCTCCAGTTGCGGTGCGCAACCCGATCCCACCAAACAATCATATCTCATGTCAACAATGACAATTCACAATTCAATCACAGAAAATTTCAGAAATGGGAATACAGCTTCTTTACAACCCATAATACGTATAAAAAGAAAAATCGTGACACAACAAACCTGACCAAACAGTGAATCATATACGATATCGCCACAGCCGTGCTATTCAATTACATCACCCCACAACTCCTTTTCATTACTTGTTACACAGCCTTTAGCATATACATTCATACTCTTGGGTTCATTATCCTACTAGCATCATTTCACATAGCACAACAGTGTGGTGATCAACTAAAGACAGACAAGGAATACACTTCATGCTTCAACACAATTCGAACAATCAGTTGCACATATTCACACCAATACACGTACCGTATGCTCGGGCACCACAAAGCGATTTTACAAAGATTAAAGTTAGCCATACATACCTGGAGTCGAATTTCCCTTTTTAATTTCTATCGAAATTCACCGAACTATCTAGCACCGTCAATCTAGTTCACAATGCGACACATTTACCCTAGAATTAGGATTCTCGAATTCATTTGAGCATTTTATCAAACACTATGTGATCCCTTATATTAACTAAACTTTTTTTAGTGAAAGATTACTCTGCTTGCTTCCCTTTACTAGGTTATGGAAGATTATTCACATGCATGCAATGTCTCAACTTTTCATCCTCAAGAACCAACCTATGTGTGTTTTATTCTTAGCTAAATTCTGAGAATTTGGGGAAATAGGGTGAAGACTTACCTCTTATGATGAAGAAGATGACGACTACTCGATAAACTTCTAGGCCAGAGTGGAGATGGAGGACCAATTTGGGGAAGATGAAGACTTCTCACTCTGGAACCCACTCTTACTTCTCTCTATTTTGATTAGAAACCAGTTAAAATGAAAGGCGGCAGGGGTTAAATGAAACTGGGGTCGGGTAAAAAAATTTAGAAAATTAAAAGACCGTGTCGAATATACGGCCTGACATGCGGTTCGCAGATTGGACCGCAGAATGGCCCCTAGGTGGGCCAAAATTTGAAAACATTCTGCCAGTGTATGTGACCACTATGCGGTCCGCATACACGTTATGCGATCGCATAACACCCCTCCCCAAAACTCAAAGGCAATACTGCGACAGATATGCGGTCCGCAGAACTGAAATGCGGTCGCAGATTGGACCGCATAGTTGTCTTTCAGTTAGGGAGTGATCTGCCCGTGTATGCAACCACTATGCGGTCCGCATACACATTATGCGATTGCATAGTGCGTCGCATAACACCCAAATTTCTGGAAATATTAAGTTCTTCCAAATCCCGGGGTACTTTTGCACAATCAAGGTCCGTTTTAAGAATTTTCACAGATATAACAACTCGGGGACTCGTTCGGGCATTATTTTAAGCCAGAAACTTACGGGTCTTTACATTCTCCCCCTTTAAGATCATTCGTCCTAGAATGAGGATTTTAATGGAATCGTTTGGTTTTGAAAACATGATATGCAAACTTCCAGATTTTACACTAACTCCAATATTTTCAGAAAATTTTGCCAGAGTCTCCTTTGTATTTAGACCTATCCACCTGTCAGAGAGCCCCCGAAACACATTTCCAAGCATCATTACACAGTTTCTCTTATTCCTACAACTGGTATACAATTCATTACCTCAACACTTGCACATATCCAATTACCTTGACAAATACATATAGTTCATCCTCTTTACATCACAAATTGGCATAAGATTCAATTAGTGACACATAATTTGCACATAACTTTGGGCCATTTCAGCGCTCCCCATACAGTTCAATCACCTTAATAGATCATAGACAATTCTTTTAACCATTACCAATCTACACTACCATTAATCACTTACTTAGCACATTTGTTTCAAAAAACTTTTATTTTCTTTAAAGGTTGAACACCACCCCTTTAACAACATTGTATACAGTTTTAGCACGCATTGGAAAGTTACAACAATAAGGCAATTAGGAGAAGAAAGAAAAATGGGGTGCCTTTGCACGGATCTGAGTACACCATCAAATTGCCTTGGAACCATAATTCGCACGATCACTACTACACTTGCTCAAACAGATGGGGATATTTTTCTTTCATTTCTTTCTCTGTTTCCCACGTGGCTTCCTCGACTTGTTGAGTTCTGATACAAAGAAAATAGCTCGTGATGGGATAGAACAAGATATAAAGTGAAGTTCACACTAACTAG
>ML277151.1:0-24715 GCA_005239495.1 Nicotiana undulata | reverse complement strand
TTCTCTATTAAAGTATTTATATCTAAACACTTAAACCAAATAATGAAAAGAAACAAAAAATGAGAAAGAAATAGGAAAATATAAAAATGATGGTGTAGGGGTTTCAACCTTGTACCTCAAGGACAAAACCATCTTCACATCTACCCTTCAACCAATGGGCCGCTTGCCTTTTAGTGCTTTTAGTGTATAGCGTCGTAAATAAAGGCGCTATACCTGTGTACTTTTTGTGAACAGGGCGTTATACCTTAACGGAAAAAGTTACCGTTAAGGTATAGCGCCCAATTTTTGGGCGCTATACATACTTTGGTACTCTCTTTTTTTCACCTATTATTGTTTTACATGTCCAAAAGAACAACATTTTGGTTCCGGACTCCTATGGCAGTGCCTGCATAATCGTATCCCTTGTAGAAAATATCTTTCTCAAATTGGCCTCAACATAGATCCTAGCTGTCCTCTATGCAAAGGCCCCTCAGAAGAATCTATCAAACACATTTTCATTGACTGCTTGGCTGTCCAAAAACTATGGGAATGCACTGATCTTAGTAATAAGTCCTCCTCTATTGATAATCACTGGCTGCTTCTTCTAAAGGAACTTAGTTATCCTATGACAAATTCATCCCTTACCTGGCTCAATCTATTTCCTTTTATTATTTGGCAAATCTGGGTTACTAGAAACAACAACAACCATAACAACACTACAAACCAAGTGAACGTTTCCCTAGCCTGGCAACAAGCTCTTGCATTCAAACATCTAGCAGGAAAGCACTCTATAAATCCCCCTAAAATGAATATTAATATCACTTGGGATATACCTCCAGATGGTTGGTTCAAATTAAATATAGATGCCAGTTTTAGAAGTCATAACCAAGACTGCGACCTTGGTGGAGTTATCACTGATGATAAGGGAGACTGAATTGTTGGGTTATCAAAATTGGCATATGCAAGTGGATCAGTAGCAGCTGAACTGAAGGCCCTTCGAGAAAGACTCAGACTAGCAAATGAATGGAAACTATTCCCCCTCGAGATAGAAACAGACTGCACGGAGGTAATCCAGGTCATACAAGAAGGTAGTATTTTATTTAACAAAATTGTAAATGAATGCATGTACTTAATGCAACAGAAGAGGGTTATCCTGCGACACATCTTCAGGCAGGGGAACATGACAACACATGAACTGTCAAGAATATGCATCAATCAAGGAAGTAATAAAGCTTGGATAGATGGGAGCACAAGCAGTCACAAGTGCAGAAAAAAGATTTTTGTCATACCCCCTCAAGGTATTAGCTGTATTTTTTAAAAACAATCGTCTGGTCATGTTATGGAGAAAAAATTCCTCTCTTTTGAAGCTTGCAAAGTTTTAGCAAGCTATGGAAACTTGTTTGTCCTACGAGACATGATTTTGGATCCCCATGTAATCGACAACGATTAGTCGTTATATATAAAAATTTCCTGTTTGCTCAAAAACAAATCTGATAACAGTGCTTGTCATGAATATGTCTATGTCCTACTGAATTTCCATATGGGACCGGAGATGGTGTAATGATTTGCTTTGTTGGTTCCATGTTTTTGTTCTTTGCTTGCTTCATGTATTTGTGCTTTTAGTTAATCACATTTAATTTATGTAGTATCATGCCCACGCCTAGTAATAAGCATATAGGATTTGGAACTGATAAACTTACTCGTTACGTGCTTTGTGCTAATAACGGAGTAGTATTGGGACTTTTAGAAATTATTATGCCCTCTCGAATATGTTATTAAAGGGGTGAATTATTTGGATCTATATTATTTATGGTAACGACCTGGCCGGTCGTTTTGAGAGTTAGCGTCCCGATCCCCTAATAACTATTCCTCCCATGTCTATTTTTGCTTTTGGGACTTGTCGGAACGTTTGGTTTTGAATTCCGGAAAGTTTTTGGACACATAGTCATTATATGTGAGTTTAAGCTTTAGAAATCAGACCGTAGTTGGATCTGTGTGATGACAGATCCGGAATGGAATTCTGTCGACTTTGTTATCTCCGTTGGGTGATTTCGGGGTTAGGAGCGTGTTCGGAATGTGGTTTTGAGGCTTGTAGTAGATTTAGGCTTGAATTGGCGAAAGCTGGAATTTCAGCGATTTCGGTCGATAGGTGAAATTTTGATATCGGGCTCGGAATGGAATTCCGAGAGTGGTTGTGGGTCCGTAGTGTCACTTATGACCTGTGTGTAAAATTTGGGGTCATTCGTACTAGCTCCAGTGTTGGTACTGCCTACGGGTTCAGGGTCCTATATAGTCTATTGTGATTCTTCGAGGATTGGCCTTGGGGCGGTGTTGATGTAGGACGGTAGGGTGAATGCCTACGCGTCCAGATAGTTGAAGGTGCATGAGAAGAACTATCCAGTTTATGATCTTGATTTGGCAGTGATTGTTCACGCCCAGAAGATATGGTGTAATTATTTATACGGTGTTCCTTGTGAGATTTTCACTAACCACCGGAGTTTGCAACACATATTCAAGAAGAAGGACCTCAATTTGCGCCAGCGGAGATGGTTGGAGTTACTAAAGGACTATGAAATCAACATATTATACCACCCGGGGAAGGCCAATGTGGTGGCTGACACATTGAGTCGCCGGGCAAAGAGTTTGGCATATCTTCCGGCAGTTGAGAGGCCCTTAGCCTTTGATATTCAGTCCTTAGCCAGTCAGTTCGTGAGGTTGAATTTTTCAGAGCCTTGTCGGGTTTTATCTTGTGTGGTTGCTCGATCTTCTCTTTATGACCGTATCAAAGAGCGCCAGTATGATGATCCCAATCTTCTGGTTCTTCAGGACAGGGTTCGACGAGGTGATGCCAGGGATGTGACTATAGGCGATGATGGCGTGATGAGGATGTAGGGCCGTATCTGTCTGCCCAATGTAGATGGGCTTCAGGAGTTGATTCTTGAGGAGGCCCATAGCTCGCGGTATTCTATTCATCCGGGTACCACGAAGATGTACCTAGACCTGAGACAACACTATTGGTGGCGAAGGATGAAAAAGGATATATTGGAGTTTGTAGCCAAGTGTCTCAACTGTCAGCAATTCAAATATGAGCATCAGAGATCGGGAGGGTTACTTCAGCAGATTGATCTTCCAGAGTGGAAGTGGGAGCGGATCACCATGGACTTTGTGGTTGGAATCGCTCGAACTTTGATAAAGTTCGATGCCATTTGGGTGATCGTGGATCCGCTGACCAAATCAGCCCATTTCTTTCCAGTGTTGACTACATATTCCTCTGAGAGGTTGGCGGAGATTTATATCAGGGAGATTGTTTGTCTCCACGGTATCCCAGTATCCATCATTTCAGACAGAGGTACACAGTTCACTTCACAGTTCTGGAGAGTCGTTCAGCAGGAGTTAGGCACCTAGGTGGAGTTGAGTACATTCTTTCACCCTCAGAAGGACGGGCAGTCTGAGCGCACGATTCAGATTCTTGAGGATATGCTCCGTGCTTGTGTGATGGATTTTGGGGGTTCATGGGACCGATACTTGTCACTTGCAGAGTTTTCTTATAATAATAGTTACCAGTCCAGAATTCAGATGACACCATATGAGGCTTTGTATTGTAGACGGTGCAGGTCTCCAGTGGGATGGTTTGAGTCGGGCGAGGCCCGATTGTTGGGTACAGATTTGGTCCAGGATGCCCTGGACAAGGTAAAGGTGATTCAAGAGAGACTTCGCACATCTCAGTCCAGGCAGAAGAGTTATGCGGACCGGAAGGTTCGTGACATGTCATTTATGTCTGGTGATGGGGTTTTTCTTCGGGTATCGCCTATGAAGGGCGTCATGAGGTTCGGGAAGAAGGGTAAGCTGAGTCCAAGATTTATTGGCACTTTTGAGGTGTTGCGGTGTGTTGGGGAGGTTGCTTATGAGCTTGCCTTTCCTCCCAGCCTAGCGGGATTTCGTCTGATATTCCACGTCTCTATGCTCCGGATGTATCACGGTGACCCGACTCATGTATTGGATTTCAGTTCAGTCTAGTTGGACAAGGATCTATCATATGTTGAGTAAAAGTATCTATCTTGGATAGACATGTCAGAAAGCTCAGGTCAAAGAATATTGCATCATTCAAGGTTCAGTGGAGGGGTCAGCCGGTCGAGGAGGCGACTTAGGAGATCGAGCAGGATATGTGAAGGCAGTACCCTCATCTTTTCACAGCTTCAGTTATGTCTCAATACTCGTTCGAGGACGAACGATTTTCTTAAGAGGGGGAGAATGTAACGACCTGGCCGGTCATTTTGAGAGTTAGCGCCCCAATCCCCTAATAAATGTTCCTCCCATGTCTATTTCTGCTTTTAGGACTTGTCGGAACGTTTGGTTGTGAATTTCGGAGAGCTTTTGGACACATAGTCCTTATATGTGAGTTTAAGCTTTAGAAATCGGACCGTAGTTGGAGCTGTATGAAGACGGATCCGGAATGGAATTCAGTTGATTCCGTTAGCTCCGTTGGGTGATTTCGGGGTTAGGAGTGTGTTCGAAATATGGTTTCGAGGCTTGTAGTAGATTTAGACTTGAATTGGCGAATGTTGAAATTTCGGCGATATTGGCCGATAGGTGAAATTTTGATTCGGGCTTGGAATGGAATTCCGAGAGTGGCTGTGGGTATGTAGTGTCATTTATGACCCTGTGATTTATCCTGAACTATTTAAATAAACTGTTTCCGACATTCATTCGCATTGCATATTTAAATTGGGACTACGGACGAGAATCCGGGAGCTTTCCCCCTGTACTGCATTACATATTTAAATTGAGACTACATACGAGATTCCGGGAGCTTTCCACATGTATTGCATTGCATATTTAAATTGGGACTACAGACGAGATTCCGGGAGCTTTTCCCCTGTACTGCATTGCATATTAAAATTGGGACTACGAACAAGATTCCAGGAGCTTTCCCCCTGTACTGCAATGCATATTTGCTACTGTGAGATATGTTGTGCAGAGCCGAGGGCTCCCTGTTGCTGCTTTACTTTCAGCTTATTTATTTTACGATTTTACCTTAGTTTCTATATCCTCCTGTACTATTTAAACTATTTTATTTATAAAAATCCAATAGAGCCTTAACCTGACCTCGCCACTACTTGATTGTGGTTAGGCTTGGAACTTACTGGGTACCAATTGTTGTGTACTCATGCCCTTTCCTGCGCATGTCTTCCATGTGCAGATCCAGATACTGGCACCCAGTTTCGTGGCTAGGAGTCACTTAGCAGCTTTGAGGAGACCGCGAGGTAATTCTGCCGCGTCCGCAGAATCCCACGAGTCCCCTTCTACTCTAGTATAGGCATAGATGACTTATATATTTCTGATACTTCATTGTATAGAGCTACTTTTAGTACATATCTTGTGACTTTTGTGACATTCCAAGGTTTGGGAAGTGAAATTGTACATGCTGAGCGGCTGTGTAATGTGTCTTCTTCTTCTTTTCTGTTTCATTTATTATATTGCATTTATTTTTGCGCAAATTTAGACTTACCTAGTCATAGAGACTAGGTGCCGTCACGACACCGTTCGGAGGGTAAATCGAGTTGTGACATTTATTGTTTTTAGAATTAGAAAACCAGTTCTAAGGAAGTTTCAGGCTTTGCCCATTTATTACATGTGTATCGATGGAAAAAAGACATGATATGTACGCTATCAACAAGGTGACATGGCATGGTACATAGAACATCGATATAGTGACAAATGGCTTTCCTAATTAGATGAGTTAAAGAATGCGAAAAGGCACAAGAGAAACACCCACGGGATTACACATAGGAGAAATCTAGACATGACAACTGTAAAAGGGGAAATAGGAACGAAATGAATAAAGGTTATAAAGAAGGGAAGATACACGAACATGTCATAAATAAGGAAGGGAAATCGTTACGGTTACAAAAAATCTTTATCCATAAATATTTCCGTTATAGTTGTAGATGGTAACAAGCAATTAAAGCAATTAATACTATTTGTGAGCCCCAATTAAGTAATAGAACCGTTATAATTGTATGATCATATATAAAGATTGAGACCTCATTTATAACATCATCGGATACTTGTTGAATTTATGAAATCATTCTTTACTTTATTCAAAATCGTAATTTTGGAAGTGATAACCAATCTGTCTTATATTTTCTTTGTCGATATTTTCCATTCCTTGATTTATTCTACAAGTTATCGGAAAAATGAAGTAAATCTTGGTTATTAGTAACCCAATTTCTTTTAAATATTGACTTTGACCACGAAATCTTGGGTTAAACAAATCGGTTCCGTTACCGGAATATGATAATCTGTTCTCTTACCAAACTCTATTTTTTAACAACCGAGTATGTCAACCGTTAATGAGAACAACAAGCTGAACCAATAAGGTGTAACTTCACCACACCACACGCCTACGAAATCCCCTCAATAATCCCGTGAGAATTCCTAACCGTGGAGAATGATGTTCTAAAGCAATTGATTGCAGAGCAGGTGAACGGTGCATTACAGACTTTTTTTCGAGGATCACCCAATGGGGCGCAAAATCCTCCACTAGTTAATACAATAACTTTGGAGAACCTGCGTTCGGAACCTGATAATTCTGGAAGCGGAGAATTCCTAATGAATCTCGTGATGGAGGGTCAAGTACACAAAATAATTACAAAGTTTAGTGCTACCTTTGCAAAAACAGTTGAAGGAGCAAAACGATCGTATAGAGAAAATCACTAGTGTGCCTCCCGTGATCAAATGCGTTGATATTGATAAGTAATTACAACAACCTTAGGAGCCAAGTGCGGCACCTTTACTAATTCCCAAAAAGTTTAAAATGCCTAATATTCTGAAATATGATGGAAAAACTGACCCTCGAGATTGTGTAACTGCGTTCACTACCGGCATGAAAGGCAATGATTTAACCAAGTAGGACATCGAGTTAGTTTTGGCTAAAATGTTTGGTGAAACTGTGACGACCCGGCCGGTCGTCTTGAAAGTTATAGCCCTAATCCCATATTAACTGCTTCACTTGTATCTATTTCTGCTATTGTGACTTGCCGGGAGGTTTTGTTTTGATTTTTTTCCGGCCGGACGTGGTTTGATAGGTTTCAGCATCGGTTGTCGAATTTGAAAATTTCAAGTTCTTTAAGTTTGAATCGGAGGATGATTCGTGATTTTAGCGTTGTTTGATGTGGTTTGAGGGCTCGACTAAGTTCATATGGTGTTTTTAGATTGGTTGGTATGTTTTGTTGAGGTCCCGGGGGCCTCAGCTGTGTTTCGGATGCTTAACAGAGGAAATATTGGACTTAGGAAATTTCTAACATTTGCTGGTTTATGGTGTTTTGCACCTGCGGTTGGGGGACCGCAGGTGCGGGGCCACGCGTGCGAATGATTAATCGCATAAGAGAAATTGTAAGGAGTGATCAGGGGTCGCAGGTACGAGGTGAATTCTACATCTGTGATGCCCGCAAATGTGCTGAAGAGATCGCATGAGCGGTGGAGGACCGCAGAAGCGGACATAGGTCCGCAAGTGCGCACACGCAGGTGCGACCTTTTGATCGCAGAAGCGGGTGATGAGTTTTAAGTAAAATCCTCGCATGCGATGGAAATTCCGCATGTGCAGGACCACAGATGCGGTGGAAGGCTCGCGGAAGTGAGATCTCTGGCAGAAAAAGGCCAAATCGAGGGTTTATGTCATTTTTCATCATATGGACTTGAGAGCTCGGAATTAGACAATATTTCGAGGATTTTTCTGAGGAAGCTTTGGGTTAATGATTCCTAACTCGGTTTTGGTTGTATTCCATTAATCTATAGTTGTTTTGTTCATTAAATTAAGGAAATTGGGTAAGAAAGTTTGGGTAAATGGGGAAAGGTTCTTCAATCGAAGTTTTGAGTTTTGATTGGGTTCTAGACATTGGATTTGGATAATTTTGGTACGAGTGAACTCGTGAGTGAATGGATGTTCATATTTTGTTACTTTCACCTGATTATGTGACCTGGGTCTGGGGAGGCGTTTTAGGGAGATTTCCAAATTCTTGCTTTAGCTTTGATTTCAGTAGCTATATTAGTTCCTTGTAGTTATATTTATGATATGTCATTGATTTTGGCTAAATTTGGGTAATTCAGAGTCGGATTTTCGTGGAAAGAGCATTGTTACGGATTGATTGAGCTTGGTTCGAGGTAAGTGGCTTGCCTAACCTTGTGGGGAGGAGAGGGGGGGGGGGGGAACTCCCCTTCGGATTTGGTACTTTTTTTGTATGAGTATCGTGTACGTGAGGTGACGAGTACGTACACTGGCTAATTGCTGTAAAAACCCAATTTCTACTAGGTAATAACATGTTTTCCTTCTTATTTGATTCATATCAGCCTGTGTAGTATCCTGTTATATTAGAATAACATGTCTACTTGCCTTAATTGTTTATATGAACTCCGTCTAGTATTTTTAGTGAAGTTTCCTGCTTTTCCTTGATTTGTACTTAGTCTAAATTTTAGGATTTCGTGTTGTAGCTATTGAATAATATTGTTTGAGTTGCATATTTACTTTGGGACTATAAAATGATTTTCCGAGAGATCCCCCTGCATATTTACTTTAGGACTACAGAACGGTGTTCCGGGAGATCCCACAGTTTTGCGTAATTACTTTGGGACTACGGAATGGTATTCAGGGATATCTCCCTTCACATTTATGTTTGGGAATACGAGATGGTATCTCGAGAGATCTCGTGTTGTTATGTTTGTGTATTGAGCTATTACCTTCTATGATTTCATTCTTGTTAAATTTCATTTTTATTTTAGTCTGATATTTCATTCTGCCTTGATTTATTATTTATATGCCAGTAGGGATGTGACCTGACCTCGTCACTACTCGACCGAGGTTAGGCTTTGCACTTACTGGGTACCGTTATGGTGTACTCACGCTCTTTCCTGCACATATTTTTTGTGTGCAGATCCAGGTTCCTCCTACCAGCCTCGTTCTTAGTTGTAGTCGCTACTGTCAGAGATTTCAAGGTACATCTGCCCGCGCCCGCAGATCCTCGAAGTCCCCCTCTATCCCTCTATGTTCATTTTTCTCTCATTTCTATAGACAATGATGTATAGAACAGTTAGAACTTCGTAGAAGCTTGTGAGTTACGTTATTCCAGGTCTTGGGAGTTGTTTAACCAAAGAATTAGATTCTCTGCCAAAGCTATTTTAAGAAGTACTCGGGCTTCTGATAACCAAGAAAATATGGTAATTATAATCAAACTTGTAAGTAGAAAGCAATGAGAATGCATAAAAAGTAAATATATTTCAATAGTGGTTCGAACGTGTCTTTACAAGTTATATTTTAATCTCTTTTATAGGGAATTTCTTAATATAACGTCTACTCTTCGTAATGATTGAGCATTAATGACTAATAATGGCATTAATGTAATGTTATAATGGTTAATCGTAACTGTGGTGTGAATATTATGTAACGTTTTGCTCATTGATTGAAGATCTCCGAATCTGCCCTTTATTCTGCCTTGATTCATTCTGACCGTGTCTCTTCATCTCCTCAATTAGAATTAGATTCCCCTATCTAATTACCTAGTGGGTATGCCGTTCCATTCCTCTTTATCTCGTAGCTCTTCGTAGAGTCTCGTCCAGTTGTTATGTTTTCATTGCTCCACCTGGACTGCTTTGTCATCATAATTAGTAGACGTGTGAAGCCTATTTTTACCAATAAAGGAGTGTTATGTTATTTCGAGAGTTGGTAATTGTATATGCCGAGTGACATCTCAATTGCTTATTTAAATCATCTGTTATTGTTAGCTGTTAATTTTCATGTTTTTCATTTCATTCTTGCGAAGTGTTAGGCTTACCTAGTCATAGAGACTAGGTGCCGTCACGACAATTCACGGGGGAGAATTTGTTTCGTGACAAGTTGGTATAAGAGATATATGTTCATAGGTGTCGTGAGTCACAAGCGGATTTATTAGAGTCTCGCGGATCGGTACAGAGATGTCTGTACTTATCTTCGGGAGGCTATGGAATTGTTAGAAACAATCATACTTCTTTTGATTCCTTGTCGGGCGAGTTGTTGGCATCAAATTCTTATATTCTCTATTCTATTCTTTCTCACAGATGATGAGGACCTGTTTCGAGAGATCTGACGACCTGGAACCTCCGTCCCCTGCTATAGCCGCCAGAGGCCGAGTCCGGGTGGAGGACGACCACGCAATGCTGCCAGGGCACCCGCACGAGCTACGATAGAGGAGCCCCCAATAGCTCCAGCTGGAGGGCAGGCACTAGAGGTTCCTATTGCTGCACCAGCCCTCCAGAAGACTATATCCCAGTTCATGAGCATGGTCAACACCTTTTCTCAGGCTGGATTGATCCCATTAGCTCTCGCCACATCTCAGGACGGGGGAGGGGCACAAACTCCCGCAGCCCGTACTCCTGAGATCAGGGTCCAGGTTGCTCAGGACCAAGTGTTCATTCCTATGCAGCCGATAGGTCCGATTCAGCATGAGACCAGGATAACCGCTTCTGAGGCGGAGCATCTTAAATTTGAGAGGTACTAGAAGTACCACCCACCTACCTTGACTGGATTTGCTACGGATGATGCTCAGGCCTTTCTGGAAGAGTGTCATTGTATTCTCTGTACTATGGGAATGGTGGAGATGAGTGGGGTTTCTTTTATAACTTTCCATCTTAGAGGAGCAGCCTATCAGTGGTGGCGTGCTTATGAGTTCGGTAGTCTGGATGAGGCAGCCTCACTTACATGGACTCAGTTCTCAGACATGTTTTTGAGAAAGTATGTCCCTCAGAGCCTCATGGATTCATTGTCGCGCGGAGTTTGAGCAGTTGCACTAGGGTTCTATGGCTGTGTCGGAGTATGCAGTCTATTCCAGTGATTTGGCCCGACATGCATCGGCCTTGGTTGCTACAGTTTAGGAGAGGGTTCGTCACTTTATTAAGGGGCTCCACCCCAGCATCAGGATCAGTATGGCCAGGTAGTTGGAGATGGATATCTTTTATCAGTAGGTTGTGAGTATTGCTAGGATATTGGAGGGAATTCTTGCGCGAGACAGAGAGGAGAGAGAGGCCAAAAGGTCTCGAGAAACTGGTTCTTATTCTGGAGCTCGTGCCCAACAACTCGCCATGGTAAGGTTTATATGAGTTTCCCTGTTCATTCAGCTCTTCCAGCCGCCAGTGGTGTTATAGCCCATCCTAGGCCTCAGGAGCCTTAGTATGCACCGCCAGTATCAAGTGTGCCTCCTGCTCGAGGTGCTATTAGCGGCCAACCCAGCAGACATGGCCCGAGTCAGTCACATCCGCCACGCCCTCAAAGTGGTTGTTTTGTGTGTGGCAACACTCTCTATATGGTAAAGGATGGCCCCAGACTTAGAAGGGGTGTACCTCCAAAGACTTCTCATCCACCACGTGCTCCACTAGATCCTCAGGCTATGGTTCTAGCACCAGCTATAGCCCCACCTGCTCAGCGAGCTCGATGTGGAGGTCGGGGAGGTCGAGGTCGCCCTAGAGGGGGAGGCCAGGCCTGGTATTATGCTCTTACGACTCGTACAGAGGTAGTTGCTTCCGACTTAGTCATTATAGGTATTGTTCCATTCTGTTATTGAGATGTGTCAGTATTATTTGACCCAGGCTCTACGTATTCATATGTGTCCCCTTATTTTGCCCCACATTTAGGCGTATCTCGGGATTCTTTGAGTTCCTCTATTTATGTCTCTACACTAATGGGAGATTCTCTTTTAATGGACCGCATGTATCGGTCGTGATTGATTGACTTAGTTGTTTTGACACCAGAGCCGATTTATTATTACTCAACATGGTAGATTTTGATCTTATCTTGAGCATGGACTGGTTGTCGTCCCATGATGCTATTCTTGATTGGCACGCTAAGGCGGTGACGCTGGCTATGCCAGGCTTACCTCGATTAGAGTGGAAAGGTACCTTTTTTTTTCTTTTTAAGCAAATCCACTAGGTGAGGAGCCTAGGGCTAGTTTTATTAATAATAAAATGAAAAAAGAACCACATAGGAGTAGTACAAATAAGGGGGACAATAGAACCCGTAGCGTTTCCTTTATGCCTCGGCTATATAATCACTCCTCTGCGCCTCACAATGCCCTATATGGCAGCCTCATGTAGAGGAGTTATGGTGTAGCTGCCGGCAATGTCTCACGAGGGCATATAATCTCATAGCCGATAGGATATCATTCCAAAGGCATAGAACTAACGTAACACAAACGGGGCTAAACCTTACCTTACTAAGTCCTATCGAGGCATAAAAAAGCCTCACCTACTTGCATGCATGTAAAAAATAAGAATTTGAAAGAACCAAATATTCTATGATCATCACAGAGTTTATAACATACTCTGTGATGATATTACAAATGACAATACTAATGTGATGGTAAAATAAAAATATGTAGAAGTAACAGTGTTGCTCTCTCATCTCTAATTTTGTGAAGTCTTCAACTTGTACACACTTGTCTTCATCCTCTATCCTTTTCAAAATGTCTTCAAATTTCATGCTTTCTTCTTTGAGCGGGTGGACTTTGTTGACGTAGTTGGATAAACCTGTTTTTGTTTGGCAACTCTCATCGGGAGTCGCCTTATGTTTGCATCTTCGCTCACCCTGCCGTCCCAACTTTTTTCTCTTGTATGTGTCTTTTTTCTTTTGCCGCTATGCATAGGTGATAGATCTCCTTTTCTTGCTGCCTCTGCCCGACATTGATTTAAAATATCTTCTTCCTCGCCCTCTTCATACGTATCTCTACCAACAATTATCGGATTTGGCATGTCTTGAACAAGTTCTTGAATTAGCACACTGTTTCCTTCCTGTTTATTAACCAGTGCTGCTTTGTTTTGGAGTTGTGCTATGCTTTGCATTTTGTTTCTGCTCTTATTCACCCGACCAGTGCTAACTACATTATGATTTAGAGAGGTTGCAGGATTGGAACTTACCATTGCATCCAAGAATTCTCTGTCCTCTAAAGATAACTGGAGGAGTTATCACAATTTGCTGCTGCCCCGTTTTTAATGTTGCTACTGTTCGATCACCTGTAGGACTGGTAGCTCGACCAAACTGCTGCTGTCCAGTTTTTGGCGTTGAAGTTTCTGCATCTGGAGAGATTTCAATTTGGAGCTGCTGTCCATGATTTGATGATGTTGGTGCATATTGATCAGCCGCACAAATAGTAGCTGAAGTGGTCGCAAAAACCTGCTGCTGTCCAGTCGAGTTTGCTCCAAAATTGTTTGCATTCAACTGCTGCTGCCCAGGTTTCTTAGTTGCTGCTTTTCGACTTTTTTGATTGAGCTGCTGTTCATGTGTAGTTGAGATAACTGCATTTGAGCTTCCTACAATAACCTGCTGCAGCCTAGTTAGTTTTCCACTTTGTTGCTGCATATTAGAGTATACTCCCCGCAAAGTTTTTTCATTTCTTAAGGCATAACGAATGGTTGAGAAGGGGTGTGATGCGTATTTAGCTTATGTGAGAGATGTCAGTATTGATACCCCTATAATTGAGCCAGTTTCAGTAGTGAGGGATTTCCTAGATGTGTTTCCAGCTGATCTTCTAGGCATGCCGCCTGACAGAGATATTGATTTGGCATTGTTTTGTTACCGATCACTCAGCCCATCCCTATTTCTCCATACCGTATGGCTCCTCTTGAGTTGAAGGAGCAGTTGCAGGAGTTTTTTGATAAGGGCTTCATTCGACCCATTGTTTCATCTTGGGGTGCTTTGATCTTGTTTGTGAAGAAAAATAATGGTTCTATGCGTATGTGTATTGATTATCGTCAGCTGAACAAAGTTACAGTGAAGAACAGGTATCCATTGCCTCGTATTGATGACTTATTTGATCAGTTACAAGGTTCCAGAGTGTTTTCCAAGATTGACTTACATTCAGGCTATCATTAGTTGAATATTCAGGAGTCAGATATCCCAAAGACTACTTTCAGGCCCGATATGGTCACTATGAGTTTCTTGTTATGTCTTTTGGGCTGACCTATGCCCCAGCAACCTTTATGAATTTGATGCACAGTGTGTTCCGACCTTATCTTGACTCCTTTGTCATTGTGTTTATTGACGACATTCTGGTGTACTCCTGGACTCGGGATAATCATGAGTAGCACCTGAGGACTGTGTTTCGGACCTTGAGAGAAAAGAAGTTGTATGCAAGATTTTTAAAGTGTGAGTTTTGGCTAGACTCAGTGGCATTCTTGGGTCATGTAGTATCGGGTGATGGGATCAAGGCGTATCGGAATAAGGTGGAAGCAACGCAAAGTTGGACTAGACCATCATCGACTACGAAGATTCATAGTTTTCTTGGTTTGGCGGGATATTACCATCGTTTTGTTGAGGATTTCTCATCTATTGCAACACCTATGACCAGGCTGACCCAGAAGGGTGCTCTATTTAGGTGGACAGATCAGTGTGAGGAGAGCTTTCAGAAGCTCAAGACAACATTGACTACAGCCCCAATATTGTTATTGACTACATGTTTGGTTCCTACACTATATATTGTGATGTGTCGCGGATTGGTCTTGGTGCGGTGTTGCTGCATGATGGTAGGGTGATTTCCTACGTGTCCAGGCAGCTGAAGGTGCATGAGAAGAATTATCATGTCCACGACCTTGAGTTAGCAGCTATTGTTCATTCCTTGAGGATTTGGTGGCACTATTTGTACAGTGTTCCTTATGAGCTTTACACTAATCATCGGATTTTGCACCTTCTGTTCAAGAAAAAGGATCTTAACTTGCGTCAGCGGAGGTGTTTGGAGCTACTTAAGGACTATGGTATTACCATTTTGTACCGCCCGGGGAAGCCAAATGTGGTGGCCGACGCTTTGAGTCGCCGGGCGGAGAGTTTGGGGAGTTTAGCATATCTCCTAGCAACAGAGAGACCCTTAACATTGGATGTTCAGGCCTTAGCTAGCCAGTTTGTGAGATTGGATATTTATGAGCCGAGTCAAGTGTTGGCTTGTATGGTCTCTCGGTCTTCTCTTTATGATCGTATCAGGGAGCGTCAGTATAGTGACCCCCATTTACTTGTCATTAAGGACACGGTCCAGCATGGTGATGCTAATGAGGTCACTATTGGGGATGATGGCGCGTTAAGGATGTACGACAGACTATGTGTGCCTAATGTAGATGGGTTGTGTGAGTTGATTCTTCAAGAGGTTCATAGCTCGTGTTACTCTATTCATCCGGGTGTCACGAAGATGTATCAAGACTTGAGGTAGCATTGCTGGTGAAGGAGGATGGAGAAGGACATAGTGGAATATGTTACTCGGTGCCTAAACTGCCAGCACGTGAAGTATGAACATCAGTGGCCGGGTGGGTTGCTTCAGAAGTTACATATTCCTGAGTAGAAATTGGAGCGGATCACTATGGATTTCGTTGTTTGACTCCCACAGACTCAACGGAGGTTTGATGCAGTTTGGGTGATTGTGGATAGGCTGACCAAGTCAACTCATTTCACTCTTGTGATGACTACATATTCTTCCGAGCGGCTGGCTCGAATATACATCCGTGAGATCGTCAGGCTTCATGGCAAACCGGTATCTATTATCTCTGACCGAGGTACGCATTTTACATCACGGTTTTTGAGAGCCGTACAACAAGAGTTTGGTACTATAGTGGAGCTGAGCTCAACATTTCACCCTCAGACAGACGGACAGTCCGAGTGCACTATTCAGATATTAGAGTATATGCTCCGTGCGTGTGTGATGGAGCTTGAAGGGTCGTGGGATCAGTTCTTTCCACTTGCGAAGTTTGCCTATAACAATAATTATCAGTCGAGAATCCAAATGGCACCGTATGAGACTCTGTATGGTAGGCGATGTCGGTCCCCAGTAGGTTGGTTTGAGTCGGGTGAGGCTCGATTACTCGGTACATACTTGGTACAAGATGCCCTGGATAAGGTGAAGGTGATTCAGGATCGACTTCGCACAGCCCATTCCACACAGAAGAGTTATGTGGACCGGAAGGGTCGCGATGTAGTATTCATGGTTGGAGAGTGAGTCTTGCTCCAAGTATCACCTTTGAAGGGCGTTATGAGGTTCGGGAAGAAGGTTAAGCGGAGCCCAAGGTACATTGGTCCTTTTGAGGTATTGCGGCATATTTGGGAGGTTGCTTTTGAGATTGCCTTGCCTCCCAGCCTAGCAGGAGTTCATCCGGTATTCCACGTTTCTATTCTACGGAAGTATCACAGTGATCCGGCTCATGTATTGGATTTCAACTCAGTCTAGTTGGACAATGATCTATATTATATTGAGGAGCCAGTGGCTATTTTGGAAAGGCAGGTCAAAAAGCTAAGGTCAAAGAACATTGCTTCAGTAAAGGTTATGTGTAGCCGTTATCCTCATCTTTTCACAGCTTCAGGTATGTCTCTAGACTCGTTCATGGACGAACGATTATTTTAAGAGGGGGAGGATATGACGACCCTACCGGTCGTCTTGAGAGTTATAGCACCGATCCCCTATTGACAGCTTCCCCCGTATTTATTTCTGCTATTGTGACTTACCGGGAGGTTTCGTTTTGGTTTTTGGAGTGTATTGGGACACTTAATCCCAAAACCGGGAGCTTAAGCCTTAGGATATGGACCGTAGTCGGAGTTGTGTGAAGACGACTCCGGACTGGAGTTTCATCGGTTCTGTTAGCTCCATCTAGGCGATTTTGGACTTAGGGGCGTGTACGGATTGTTTTGGAGGTCTGTAGCTTATTTAGCCTTGAAATGGCGAAAGTTGAAGTTTTGGAAAGTTTGACCGGTAATGGACTTTTTGATATCGGGGTCGGATTCCTATTCCGGAAGTTGGAGTAGGTCCTTATGATTGAATATAGCTTGTGTGAAAACTTGGGGTCAATCGGACGTAGTTTGATAGGTTTCGGCATCTATTGTTGAATTTGGAAGTTTCAAGTTCTTTAAGTTTGAATCGGAGGACGATTCATGATTTTAGCGTTGTAGATATGGTTTGAGGGCTCGACTAAGTTCGTATGGTGTTTTAGGATTAATTGGTATGTTTGGTTGAGGTCTCGGGGGCCTCGGGTGTGTTTCAGATGCTTAACGGAGGGAATATTGGACCTAGGTGATTTTTTAAGTTTGTTGGTTTGTGGTGTTTCTCCCCTGCGGTGGGGGGACCGCAAGTGTGGGGCCGCATATGCGGATGATTAAGCACAAAAGCAGAATTGGATGGAGTGGTCAGGGGTCGCAGGTGCGAGGTGAGTTCCGCATGTGTGATGCCCGCAAATGCGCTGGAGAGACCGTAGGAGCGGTGGGGGACCGTGGAAGCATACATAGGTCCGCATGTGCAACATTTTGATCGTAGAATTGGGCGATGAGTTTTAAGTAAAATACGCACTTGCGACGGAAAATTCTGCAAGTGTGGGACTGCAGATACAGTGGAAGGCTCGTAGAAGCGAGATATATGGCAGAAAAAGGCCAAATCGAGGGTTTATGTTTTCATCATTTGGACGTGAGAGCTCGGAATTAGTCGATTTTTTGAGGGATTTTCAGAGGAAGCTTTGGGGTAATTATTCCTAACTCGTTTTTGGTATTATTTCTTAATCTATAGTAGTTTTCTTCATTTAATTAAGGAAATTAGGTGAGAAATTTGGAGAAAATGGGGAAACGTTCTTCAACCGATGTTTTGAGTTTTGACTGGGATTTAGACATCGTATTTGGATAATTTTGGTACGAGTGAACTCGTGAGTGAATAATTTTTCATATTTTGTGACTTTTACCCGATTCCGAAGTGTGGGCCCCGGGAGGCTTTTTAGTGCAATTTCTAATTTCTTGCTTTTGCATTGTTTTCAGTAGCTAGATTAGTTCCTTGTAGTTATATCGGAAAAGGGCCATAAATGTCCCTCTACTATCTAAAATAAGTCATATGTGTCCTCCGTTATACTATTTAATTAAAAAAGTCCTTACTGTTTGTGCCCAAAAATTAAAATGTCCCTCCACCGTCTACTCCTAAATTTAAAATAAAAATATCCACTTGTCGGTCTTTTATTGGACGAATTAAACCCACCTCTTATTTTTTAATTAATCCACCGACCCGACTCATTTTATCTTACCCACCCGATCTATAAATTAAAAAAGAACCCACAACATATCGTTCTCTCATTCCCTTCCTTCCACCACGAGACCAAGCTAGGGATTTTCAAGAAAGCTTACTCTTAGTCGATGCTACCGATTCAAGAATCAAATTTCTGAAAAGGTATGTTTAATCTGCATAATTTTACTTGTTTATCTCCTTTCTATGTGTATTTTTCTTAGTTTATTATTAGGGTTTTATGTTCAAAACGTTTTAGGGCTTTAATATGTTTTGTATTCTTATGTCTTAGTTTAAGATGTTATTTTCCAACCTTTTTTATCTTATTTTCTTGTGTGGAATGTCTTTGCATGTGTTTTGTTTTAGTTTTTTTTGTTAGGATTATTGATGGTCGACAATATAGTAGGGATTATTTTTGTCTTTTTGTGATCCCGAATAAACTTTTGTGATATGTCTTGTATCGATTATGTATGTGCTGGGTTTATGTGGTTTTTGTCTGTGTTGGCATATGTCTTTGAATTTTGTAAGCATTAAAGTTGGTGAGATATGAGAATGTGGGTTTTCAATTGTTCCTTTTAGTCGTTTTCTTGTCTCGCATATGTCTGTGCCGGGTGTGTAGAATGTTGTTCCCTCACAATTGAAATCTGTGAATATTTTAGTGCTAGTGGGCCTTTACTATTTGAATTATTTGTGGTCCCCTAGTTATTACATGTTGTTTGTGTTCTCCTAAATCCATACATGCTTTATAATAATGATTTTTTAATTGCTTAGTTATTGTTCTTTATTAGTATTGTTTATGTTATTCAAATTTTTGTTGTCCCCATTTATGATTCTTTATTGTTACCTTTACAGAATACCAAGGATGTCATTGATGGACCAAATCTTGCATTATAGCGGGGATTGGACCACAAGCCCGCATGTCTTGTATTCAAAGGAGTTGTCACATATCAAGAGAGGTTATGATTATGAACTTCTATCGTACAAATATCTAGTGGATTTATACATTAATGAGTTAGGAAATGTAGGTGTTCAACAACTAATTGTGAATGGTCCATCTGGTAATTATTATGAGATTGAGAATGATGCTGGTGTAAGATATGCGTTGCGTCTAATCTCTGATGAATTCAAGACTCTTCATTTCTATAATGTAGATGCGTATGAGCAGTCTATTAATGTGACTGACATAGTCCATCATTCTAAGTCTTATCCAGTACTAAATGAAGTTGGTAGTGATTGTAGTGATTTTGAATCTGAATCTGATTCTAATTCTGGAGATGTAGAGTATGATAGTGATGAATTACAAATATTTGCTAATCAAAAGAAAAAAGACTATGCCAGGTTTGAATAATTATAAGAAACTGTATAAGGGTATGAGCTTCAAGGATATACCTGAAGCAAGAAAACATCTTAATCTCTATGCCTTAGCAAACAAAAATGAGCTCAAGTTAAAGAAAAGTTCTCCAAAAAGGCTATGGTATGGATGTGTATTTGATTGCCACTTTGTTGTTCATATTACTCCAGGTGAGGACCTTCATGGGGTTAGGGTAAAGACCTTAAAAGAAAAACATACATGTGATGAAGCATTTGACAATTCTAGGGTTGATTATTATACAATAGAAAATTACTTCAAGAAGAAGGTGCGAGATAACCCAAAGTTTAAGATAAAAGATATGAGAGTAGAACTGAACAACACATTCATTGTTAATGTTAGTTATGGAAAGTGTAAGAGGGATAAGAGGTTGTTAGTTAACAACACCCCAATCTAGTCAAGCAAGACAGTCGAGTGTTCAAGGCTCAAATTTTGTGTTCATGCCTACACCATCAGTGCACAGTCAATCAAACAGTCCATTCCCTGACTTTGACAAACCTGAACTTGATCCTGATGTAGTTACATGGCCAACAACTGTATTAGAATCTAAAACAAGACTTCTGCAAAGGCAAAAACCACCTCAAACTTCAAATGTATGGGTAATTTCATTCATTGGTGATACTAATGGTGTTAGCCTTCCATCATCACTTCCTTTCAGACCATCAGGCCTCAAATGGACGGGAAAAAGTGTTGTAACGGGAAGACAACTGGAGATGCAAAGCATAAAGAAAGTTGATAAGCTGAAGCCAAGAAGGGGAAGCAACTGAAGTCTATTGTAATAGAACTAAGTAGGCTGTTTTTTGTGTAGTTTGTTGGGCTGTAATTACTGCCATGTGACAGCACATTTCCTATTATATATTTTGTCAAGACTTCTTGCCGAATGTTGGGGTTGGATGTCATATTATCATTATGTTTGTGACAGTTTTTAAGGGGTATAATATGGATTCCATGTCTCCACAAATCTGGATTTATTTTGTGTAATGAAATATGCAGTTAATAGCTAAATTTGTTGTTTCGGTTTTGAATCTGCAGTTTTGCAGTTAATATGCAGTATGTTCACTATGTTGAATCTGTTGTTTTGCAGTTAATGTTGAATATTCAGTATGCGCAGTATGTTGAATCTACATAGTTTATTTCTTGTGCAGTATGTGCAGAGTTTGTTGAATATGTAATATGTGCAGTCTGTGTACTTATCGAATCTGCAATTTGGGAAGTTTGTTGGATCTGCTGTTTGTGTTAATATTGAATTTGCAGTTTGTGCAGTTTGTTCAGTCTACAGTTTGAGACTTACTATATGAACAACCAACTAATATGTAGCATATTTAACTTCAAGTTAAAACATCAAGACCAACTTAAAACTTCAACTTAAACATGGAGCAACTTAAACTTCAACTTAAATCTGTAGTAGAACCAACAAGAGTAATTAACAACAGAACTTAAACATCAACGTAAAACATCAATGTTACAAGACTTGAAGTAGTCTAAACAAATGTGAACTCATCTGATATATGAGCCTACATAATTCCAATAAAATTCCAACAATACCCTAGCAACTAAAATTCAATTAATTACCCTAGCGGCTAAAATTCCAACAAAAAGGCTACATAAAATGATAGTGAAAATCTTCATCTGGAGGATTTTTTCATCTAATTTAGTCACTTCAACATGGTTTTTTTCCTTCACGGCGATAATATTTGTCACGACCCAAACTGGAGGATCATGACTAGCACCTGGGCCATACTTGCCGAGCACCAACGTACATTTTATCTAACCTTCTTCTTATCTTTATGGGATAACGAGATCAATATAAATGGTAGATATGGATCATGAACATACATCACATGGGATGACAAGATTGCTAAGAAACTACATAAAAGGTACGAGCTACAACACTGTCATGAAAGACTATACAACAAAAATTATCCAACAAGGTATACCAAACTATACATGAGTTGACACCTGTCTATGAGCCTCTAAAGGAGCATAAGTAATGCAACATTGCCGGAACAGGACCTCGACATACCCATAATATCTATAAATAAATGCATACCAAGACCACGGCAAGTCCGGAGAAGGGATCTCGCCTATGACCACTGAACTGGAAAGCCTATTATGGTGGGGGACCTGTGTCTACCTATCAATCAGGACCTGCAGCACGACATGCAGCGTCCACAAATAAAAGGACGTCAGTACGGATAAAGTACTGAGTATGTAAGGCTGGTCAATATAAATATGAACAATAATGTAAAGAGAGGTAGAGAAGATACAACCTGTAACATATGAGTGCTTCTAAGAGACAGTAACATGAAAATCATGATACATATATATACATAATCTTTTAAAACATACGCCTCTGTGGGAATCATCATCATCATAGAACATTTGCCTTTGTGGGCATCATCATTATCATATCATACCCGACCTCAAAGAGGACTCGGTAAACCCAAGTGATTAGTGGTTGCACAATAGGTGCCATACCCGGCCGACTATAGTGCGGCTCGATAGAGTGAAATAGATACATATATATAATGCATGCAAGACTCATTGGAATCATGTTCTGAACATTTCGGAGTGACGTAAGGTCGGTATTCTCCGTACACATCATTAGGGATAACTCTTCATCGAGAATCTTATAAGAATCAGGAAGTACCAACAACATTGAGAATAAGAATAAGAGAAGCAACCTCAACATCAATTGTTCCATAAGAAGGGAAACAATGTAAGTACTGCTAGCTTCTAAGAGTATATTATCTTTGGAAGCTCGTTCATTGCATTATGTACAATCGGAGTCGTGCAAAAGAAGTAAAAGGATAGCCTCACATACCTTTGCAATCTTTTCTCCCATCGTCAACCTAGCTCAATATGATTTTCTTACGTCTATAATGAGAACCGGACTTCGTCGTCATCATATAAGCATTGTAACTCTCATATTTCAAAACCAATATTCTACCAGAAAACGGACAGCACCTCCCCTATTTTAACTACATCCCGTATTCTACCAAAGTTCACGAAACAGCCCAAACAACACAATATAATTCACAATAAGCTCTCCGATTAGTTCAACAATCATTTTGAGCGGCAAGCTCGATTGGAATCCGTATAACCCATATCACACCTTATAGACTTCATACATTAACTTAAAAACATCATTAATATGATAATGAAGTAATTCATCAATGATTTCATCCTTATACCGTATATTTATATCAAAGGAAACAATCCACAACTCCAGCTTTCTTCAATTGTCAACTTTATTCACTAGTTCATGTCTAGTCCAACCATTAAACTTAAAATACATCAATACAACCTTAAGAACCTGAAAGAACACCATACACACACCTCCTAAAGTAGCTTCAAGTTGGAATCGAAGTTATATTTAGCTTACAACAACCCTCAATGGAAAAACAGCACCATAGAAGTGACATAAGCTCATCCTAGTATTATCGTGTAGTTAATTATCCTAACAATTTAACCAACATACGAGCAAGCTTAAGCACAATTAGTAGGCTGTTATACTCATCTTAACCAGTAGCAAAAACTTTAAATTTCAGAAAAACACAGCCCACAACTATCCTCGATGACAACACAACCTCAAAGAGGTGTTATTCTTCACTAGAACTAACTTTTGATGTTGAAATATGGTGTAATCCATTTGCAAGACTTTAAATAACCTAGGGTTGATATTAAAACCATAGAAGAGTATTTTACAGAACATAAACCACTTAAAACAACATCCCACACGAGCTGGAACCACCAAAAAATCAGCAACAACAAGAAAAATAAGAAACTTACTAGCGCGGCGGGATTCCCGACACTTGATTTGTGTTGTTTGCCCTTTGTTTGGGTCTTGGATCATGAGAGAACCTTGAGAGAGTGTTTTAAGGTGTATAGGGTCTGAATATACTGAAACTAAACGAGTTAAAACGGGGGTTGAGGCGTCTTATGTATATCAACATATCTAAACCGCCTATGTGGGTCCCATAGAGAGCTACTTGGCGCAGTCTCGCTAAAACACGAATATCTCTCTACTCCGACTTCGTATAGACGAACGGTTTAATGAGTTGGTATCTAGACTCAAAGATCTTCAATTAGGTAGGTAAATCATCCCCTGATTCGAAGTATATTGCGTGAAAATAGCAATTACATTTGACCTAATTTTCAGCACATTATGAATGTAACTTGTGAAGACCTTTGCCAACTTTTATTCCACAACTTGTTTTACTTCAAAACGTAGCACACGAATATCGTATGACAGACATAACTCATAGCATAAACTCCTTATCATGTAATGAACCATAGTCTCACCCTAAAGTACATGTTGTAACATTTCAAACTCGTCGACTTTCGACGAATCTTATTTTCTTCAATTGGTTTAGCTTCTAAGCTTTCCAATCCTGTTGGTACTCGTTATTCAAGATCTTAAATATTTGTAACCTCCAAGGTAACATTATTAACTTACTATATATTCCATCAAATATAATCTTATTTTTGAGCTTACTCAATTGACTTACGATGTACTCTCACATACGAAAATATGGGGTGTACCATCATTCCCCCCTTTGGAACATTCGTCCTCGAATGTTGACTAATGCACTTTTCCATTTCTTAAGCAATAACTCTTACGAATAATTTAATATTGTCTTTGCTATCCAGGGAGTTGTTCGGCGAATAAATCCAAAGGCTAGAACATTCCCCCCTTTAGGCCTCTTACTCACACCACGACTTATGGTCGAACTCCTTAAAATGTCGTAACTATTTCTACCTTCTTTCATGCAGCCTAGACAATTCTAAACTTGAATGTGCACCAATGATACTCTTATCTCCTTTTTCCATTAGTTGTTACCCAATCTTTAGGCTTTACTTTGTGAACATATATAGTATTAGGACTAGATGTACCTCTGGGCATCTGTAGGTGTACTAAAGTTTTTTTTTTCTTGGTACTTTGTTGAACTTACGACTACTGTTATATCGTTTTTCATGGCCTCAGTTATCTATGATTATGGATTTATCATAACTAGTTAGGTCATACTGTACTATAACTCTTACTTCGGTTTAATATTATCGACGCCTGCCACCCAACTCCAGGTTACTCTCTCACTACTTATCATATCTGTATAAATCTAAGCCATTTAATGNTCACGTCTCATCGGGGAACATCTGAAGTGATTTTCCTAATCCACTTAAGGACGATACTACACTCCAATAACTATATTTCATAGCACCCCAATGTGATTCATCCTATGGGGGTATTCTAATCCCGTGTAGTTCATGAAATCCGTGTTCTCAAAATCATTACTCAATCAAAGGTCTAAACTTCATCCTCTTATCATTTATCACAATT